>JAUZSU010169320.1:0-13272 GCA_034780255.1 Parotocinclus maculicauda | reverse complement strand
TTTAATATGTTACATAGCACGTCCCGTCTTGTAAAATAGGGCATGTTCGTTTAATCGGACCAGCCGGTTATTAGGACGAAAACGATCGCATCCCGATGTGGTGCAATTAACCGGAATTTACTGTATATTATAGCTAACTAATTAGCTAATGTGTCTCTGTCAAAGTCAAAATTAGGTCAGAGTCAAATATATACTTTATAGAGGAGAAAATCTACCATTACATCCCTGCTTTAAGCGCTTTAATACATATCAGGTGACAATTGTCTCGCAGATTCCTGAGTACAGGGGAATATTCTTGATGCTTGTCAAATGTTCTGGGTACCGAGACACAAATACAGTAAGGCAATTTGACATCTTTGCCTGTTGTTATCCCAACACCAGAAGTGATGGTGATGTTGACCACATCACCACAAATAAAACAAAGCTGGTCACAAAAATCATGTTTGGTGTGGAAGATATTGTCATTCCGGATGAGCTTGAATTAATTTACTGTCATCTGAACAAATCACAGAAAGAAATCCCGTTCGGTGTGTAACGGCCTTTATGCAGCCTCACAAAATGCAGGAACATAAAAGTTCATTTACTTTTGTCCAGCATGTACAGTTATTTGCCTGCGTTGGTTCATTTAGAAGGAATATAAAAAACAGAGCATGTTTTATGAATAATGAATATATGAGTATAGTAACTGTACCAGCAGGTGCTTACTGGGTATATTATATAAGTTGGTAAAATATATGTTGGTTATTCTATTGGTGGCTAATTCTGGCCTATTTTATTGCATTCGTAATGTGATGGTTCCATATTTCTCTCGTCCTTCATCAATGTCTGATTTTTGTTTTTTAGGCTATTGTGCACCTGATACCTCAGACTACTAAGTCACTACCATCTCAGTGTGGGTGGAGTACTAATAATGATACACAAAACCAAATGTCTTCTCAGTGGTGGTCCTATGATGGTTCCTTTCCACTAAAGGATGGGGTAGAGAGGGGGAGATGTCAGGATTGAGGCCAAAACCAAACCAAATTTTCTCTGCTCCTGTCAGTGAGAGAGTAAATGAAGTGTTTAAATGATGTAAATTATGTATATCTGAATACGGAGAAAGAACATGCCATGATTCAGACCTTCATGACGAATCCTTTTTGGAAGAGAGACCTGGGCTGGGTTTGTAATGGAAGATTTCATCTCAGTCGGAGCTGCAGGAGGCCGGGAAACACAAACCCAGCACCGATCAGCTTATTCATGGATTACTTCAGCTTCTAAAAACAAACCAGCGCTGCTGCAGGGGAATTTTTTATTTTATTTGGTTTATTTGGTTACCTAGATGCTCTGGCGATGACAAAGCTCGAGTGTGACGGCACTTGTAATTTTCTCAGCTGCACTAATAACCGACATTAGGCTGGCATTAATCAGAGCCACAATGTGGGTTACTTCATCCGTGTGTTAACAGTGATCCTTAAAGATGCTAAGCGGCTTTCCAAACGCCTCGTCAATCCACGTTCAGTGCCGAAATGCTCTGATGGCAGGCGGGCCTTTTGCTTTGCCCTCACGCTCTATATGGAGAATAATAGCTCCAGCATGACCGGTGGAAGAGGGTTGCTATTCGAAGCAGGCCCGTGATACGCGATCCTTCCACAAATATTTTTGAGGCCTGTTGCATCAGGAGGATTTCGGAGAAGATGTTTTGACAACCCGAAAATAGAGTTTTGACATTGCTGAATATGCTGTGAACTCCTTCGGTAGGTCCACCGACTTAAGCGACTTAACTCTGCTGTCATGTTTGTACGTCCTGTCTTGCTGCTCCAGGCCAACGATTCATAGCTGAACATCAATAGCGCTCTTAGCTGGCTCCACGGTTAGCCGGTGTCTAAAGGAATCAAGAAGGCAATGCTGATCCATCCCAGTTCTGGCTTAAGGCAAATAGAAAATAAACAATAAACCCCGAACTAAATACTCAATTCTGGTGCTATATTTACAACATATGTGGAGTATTAATGCTACAACCGCTACAGTAACCAAATAATCAAAGCCATAATCCAAAACGCACTGGGGCTCACTTGCCCTCGGGGCTTGTGTCGATTCGCTCCTTTTTGCTCCTTCGCCATCTTTTATCTTTAAATCAATCTGATAATTAGTATAAGAAATATGATACCATTATGAGTCACTTTATGTAAATACAGATTTAAATATCCTTGTGGTTAATTATGTGGCAACACAACAATTATGGTACTAGACTAATGACCAGAAGGTCCAGCGTTCAAGTAACCATAGAAGAAAATTACATGGATTGTACCTCGTATGATAGTATCAGTTCGGTTCACTAAATTGATAGTTTCAGTTCAGTTCACTCAGTACAGCTTTGCTGGGACTGTGGTAGCCTAGAGGTTAAGTTACTGGACTATGGACCAGAAGGTCCAGGGTTCAAATCCCACCTCTGCCTCAGTTGGGGCCCTGGGCAAGGCCCTTAACCCACAATTGCTCGGATTGTAAGACTGTATTAATTGTAAGTCGCTCTGGATAAGGGTGTCTGCTAAATGCCATAAATGTAAAATGTAAATATTTTTTGCCCAACTCTATGGTCCATTTTATGCTGGGCTACATGAAATGGGATTTCTGCATATGTTCTGATGTTATTATAAGCCGATAACTCATTAAGTCTTCTCTGCTTAGTCTTTATTTGAGCTTTATTGTTCACTGTACCTTGTAGTTTTACATTACAGACCATCCGTTTATATTCCTTTTACTCTGTTCTCTAATAGTCAGGACCCTCACAGGACCAGCACAGATTAGGTACTAGCTGGGTTGTGGATCATTCTCAGCACTGCGTTGACACTGACGTGGCGGTTTTGTGTTAAGGTGTGTGTTGCGCTGATATGATTAGACCAGACACAACAGTGCTGCTGGAGTTTTAAAAGACCTGATGCTGAATACAGGATGTCGATGGCCGGTCATTTTGGAAGGTGGACTATTTTCAGTTCGGTAATGACACTGTGGTAGTTTAAAACTCCAGCAGCACTGCTGTGTTTAATTCAGTCATATAGGTCCATCCATGATCTAAAGTGTTATGGTTTTGCCTTGCACAGGGTCGTAACAATACTTAACTGTATTTTCTACAATTCTTATGAATATATAATGTTATACACATCAAGAATGATTTAAAAATAATAATTATGTGTATAACAGTTTGACATTAGGAATGCTGTGTGGCTGGTAGCATTTCTTGAGAAAATATTTTTAATATTTATATTACAGTAGCGTGAAAAGACTACTTAACTATGGCAATAGTTCAACTTCAACTCCTTTATTCATTCATTCTTTGTACTCACTTAATCCAGTTCAGGATCATGTGAGGTCCAGTGCCTATCTGGCAGTGCAGAGTGCAAGGTGGGAACCAATCCTGAACTCCCAGTCCATAACTGTGAACATTCACACTTACTCATTCACACAGAAACACTCGAATGCCAGTTCACCTAACACATAGGTCTAGTCTTTGGAATGGGAAAGGAAACTAGAATCCCATGGGGACATGGAGAGGATATTCAACAAGGACCAGGGCTAGAACCCAGGTCACTGGAGCTGTGAGGTGACTGCACTAACCACTGCACCGCATTTGAAAGCCACGTTGAAGGAAACAAATATCGTTTTAAAGCCATCTATACCAGGTGTGCCAATAACTCTTTAACAGGAAGGTCCAAATTCTTTAACAATTAAAAACAAAGATAAAAGATTCATTCAAAGAGCTCATAAGGGAAGCATGGCAAAACAATTTGGCCACATTTATATTGCTTCATTCGAGCAGTGATGTCACTGGCGTAGTAACCACATATAGTGTTGGACCGAGACTGTACTGGCTGCGCAGCGTGTTGTGTTTATTTCGTTGCCGTAATCGATCCAGGCTGTGTTCAGGGTCACCGCTGCCCCCTGGGAGAGCCTTATTGCCTTGTAAACTGTGTTAACATGAACGTTAATGCTCACGCACTACCTCAGCACAGTATATAAAGTCCCAAACGCCTTGTTCTGAAAGGAAACCGATGCTCTGACGTAAACTGCATTCTTCTGCGACCATAGCCGGTTAATTACTGAAGTCCGAGCAAATGCAAGGCAGTGGATTTATTGGCTAAACAAATAAATTGTGAGCATTCTTGTGCCTTTTGCATTACGCACTGCAGAACAGGAACGATTCATAGTAAAACCAAAAATAATGGAAGCAGGATAATGTCAGGTAGCACTGAACACGGTCCAAAAGCATCAGGTGCAAGAGCAAAACAAACAAAGCTCTCACGTCCAAACGTCCTGATAATTATTAATCTTAAGAGGCTTACAAACAACTTGAATAACGATGTAACTTTAAGAACGCCCCCCAAAAGTGCTTCCCAAAAGTCTTCCTAGTCACTGAAATGACAAACGAGCTTTAAGTATTTATTTACTGACTCCGCCTCTGCATTTGTCTTGGAAAAGTCAAATGCAAAAATATATAAAAATATAATACATACAAATAATTTTCATTCTTTTTAATTTAGCATCATCATACCACAAGAGTATCATTAGAAAAACAATTAGTACAAAAAAGTAACATGAAAGAAATGATTTAAACCCAGAATTAAAATGAAACACAATATACATTTGCGCATACATCTTATTTTATAAATAAAGTATTCATTATATTATTAAATTTATTGAATAATGCATTGAAAGTGAAAAACGAAAACATTTACTGTCCTGACCGCCACTTTTCCTCACTACATTTCCCAGCGTTCATCACTTTCAGCGTTACGCACTGCTGATTTCCTCATTTCATAGAGAGTGCTAGAGAATATTGTACTGCTGTTTTGTAGGCAAAATTCAAAAAAGGAAAAAAGTATGGCTTCTGCTAAATGTCTATTTATGTTTCTTATCGTATTCCCATCATAAAGTACATTCGAAAAATCTTTAAATAGCAGCTAGGTTTCTAAAATCTTCCTATATAGCAATATTACATTTCTATAGATTACCGTTCACCACTTGTGATGTACAGTTCTTTTAGTCTGATGAGCAGAACATTCTTCCTCTTACAAAAAGAACCCAAAAATGCACCCTAGGAAATCAATTCCAGAAATGGCCGAGGGGTGAGTGCTAACGATAACAATATTGTGTGCTGAAAATATCAGGTAACTGATTCTCTATTTCTTATCTGTTATCATTCTCACACCCATAGCAGTAGCTCAGCAGTCATTTGCTGCTTGGTTAGAGGGCAAGAAAAAGACAACATAGACTGCCCGTTCTCTTTCTCAGTGTGTGTGTGTGTGTGTGTGTGTGTGTGTGTGTGAGTGGTGAGTACTGAAATGTAACGTATGTTTGCTTTGCTTTTCTCTGTTTTTATAAGAAACAAACAGAGGCTCTTAGGGATGGAGTTATCATTACACTATTTGTAGAACAAACAAGTGCAACACACACACACACACACACACACACACACACACACACACACACACTGAGAGAGAGAGATTAGAGGAATGGCTGCATGTTAGAACACTGATCCCTGCTATAACATTGAAGTACATTAAGGTTGTTAATGAACATCTGTTAGATTTACAGGTGATTCTCAACATGGCAGCCATTTACGAAGACTTAATAAGACAAAACAAAGATCACAACGTTCCACAATGTGTTCACAAACACACGATGATCAAACAACTGGAAAATATCACCTTTGGGCACCCATTGTCCAATAAGATTTTGTGTTGGTTTTCTAAATTAATAGAGCATAACATGACCTATTTCTGCAAAATTTTAGGAATATACAGTACCGTGCAAAAGACTTGAGTCACCATTCGATTCAAAATTTCAAACTTGAATTTGATAGTTCAATTTTAACCCTTTTTTTTAACAATGATTTATTTTAGTATTTGTAAACTTTAGAATATCTTGGCCTTTTCTTCCTGTTCACCTCCTGAGAAAGTGGTTTCTTGGCTGTTCCATTTCCAAAAAGGCCATTTCTGCTTCTTTGGACTGTAGAATAAATTGTCAAATATTTGACAATAAAGCTGTCATGTTGCTATTGCTCAAATTTAAGGGGAAATCACACTGTTAGCCTATAGAAGTATGTTTTCAGATTATTTATGACACATTTCATATGTTTTCTTATAAAGAGACTGAGATGTGTTTGTTTAAACATCACTGTATATCTTACTTTACAACCTTGTATCTAACTTTACGGAGGCCAGTATTGCTTTTGAAATTTTTTTACAAACTTAACAAACACGTTTCTTAACCTTCTGCCTAAATATTTGTCTTCTGTATAAATATTTTAGGAGCATTACTCATCAATGACTTAATAATAAAATGTTTCTTCCAGTTAATGACAGTCACTCAATGACGCTCACAAAAATATTTTAAAATGAATATCAAGAGGATTTCACAAGAACTGCTGGACAATTTGATCCTGTCCATGCCCAATCACTGTCAGTGTGTTTTTTGGTCAGTATCTTGGGTGACCATACACCCTACTGAACAGTCAAAGTGGGGCACAACTTTCAAACGCCTTACTTTGACTTTTCATTTGCCTTTCTGATGATCTTGTTTAAAGAAATTTAACCAAATCCTTTTTATTACTTCATACTCATTTTGAAATATCCCCTTATTTTTGTAAGCAGTAAATATATATATAAATATATAATTGTAATATCCTAGGGAGTAAAATGTCACCCAATCAGTGGCATGGCTCATGTACTGTACTGAACTACAGACAGAACCACCACAGTTCTGCATATTTCAACAACTGTATTTTTCATGTACTCAGTGAAAACATTTGTCCCAAAAAGCTCCCCAACTCAAAAAAGCCCCCCAAAAACTACCACGCTGATGAGCCAACTGTGAAGAATAAAATAATGAGAATAATGGTTTGAAGCTGCTTTGCTGCCACAGCATCTGCAGAGCTTTCCATAATTTTCAGTTCGTACTGAGGATTTTTAGGGTAGCTTCAGGTTAAGCTGGATGACGAGACACGTAAGTAAATCAACAACAGGACGGTTTGTAAAGTAGAAAATGTCTATCCTGGAATGAGTTCAAACCTTAACCCAGTTGGATTCTCTGAGATTCAGATTATTTAGTCAGTTATTTAGTCCAGGGGTTCATTTGCATTTTACTGGCCTGGACTGTACATAATGAATCACTGTGTCCAATAAAACCATGAAAAGTACAGAGAAATAATATTAATAAGAGATTATTCATCACTGCCTTTTGTCTTTTTAAGTGAGAATGTGTGAAGAACTTAGCAGCAGAGCAGATCTGAGCAGAAAACTGTTCAAAAACGATTTGCTGCTCAGTTATGGGAGTAAGAATGAAACAACACAACCTCCCTAGTGTGTGAATCAGCTATGAAATGTAGAGTGGGATAGCCTAGCTCCTCTGTATGTTTGCAGAATACAAACAGGCGCTATGGGACGGTGTTATCACTATCGCTATGTTAACTGGAGAACTACCAAGTACAACACACACACACACACACACACACAAGCAGGATATACTGTATGCAACACCGTGGTTTTTCACGTACAAGCACACGTTAACGATCACACACACACTGTATACATATAAAATGAAAAAGAATACATCTCACTGGCTGCAAACAACCAAGAGGGAATGAATCCACTTGAAGAAACGCTCATTTCCAGAGCAGACAATGCACCTTCTATCACTATAAACCTTCTATCACTAGAAACACAGATCACAACCTAGTTCCTACTTGTAGTGGTTAATAACAATATGTAAACGAAACATAAAAATATGACCTAAGTAATATTTATGGCACTAAAAAATACAAATTACACATACACGTGGAAGTGAACGGACTATAAAGGGATAATAATAAACGGCATTTATATAGTGCTCACGAAAATTGTGACAAATAAAATATCACCTAATTTGACATACAAAAGTGCTTTTTATTTTTCCTAAATTAAATTCGTGGAGCTGGTTTGCTTTGAGCCCTGACCGTAAGTTCATCAGACACCTTTGAGACGAATTACAATGCCAACAATGAGTCAGGGTTTATTACCCGACATTAGTGCCCAATATCTAGTGGAAAGCCTTCCCAGAAATGTGGTATGTGTTTTAGCAGGATAGGAGAATACATGCCATACCAGTACCCAGGTTTTTTCGGATGTAATTACTGGTTCTTCAACTTTTGGCCATGTAGTGTATAGAATTCATACAGTTAAATATAGTAAACTGAATACAGACTGCACTTTACCTACTGAACTTAGACGAGGCTTCAGGCAGCCAAAACAGCTCAACCCCTGATTTAAAAACCATCACTCTTGCTGGTACTTTAATGGATCTTCCCTTTAGGTGGCAGACTTATTTGGCCATAGGGAATGGAGAAAACTCAGAATGATTGGAAACAGTGTGCAGGTATTTATCCGGATTTAGGTATTAATCTGGATTTTGGCCCGAGCACCTGCTATAAGGCTTCTCCTTGTTTCTCCTTTAACACTTCCTTTGAACTCACATTATTTTGATTTTATGGTCGCCGTGTTTCCTGAGGTCAGCCTGCCTGAAGACTGAAGTCACCTCATGAAATTAAACTGTTTTCCTTCGCCTTAATCCCTTCAAATATGTACAGTATGTGCCTGTCGTTAGATTTCACACCGTGTTTATTTTCTTAAGGGACCGAGAAACAGGATTCAAACGACGAGAGTGGATTTGATTTCCGAAAGCAGGAAAACTTTCGAGACCTATGGGTATGACATTATGGATTATCGGCTGCAGGGTTCGGCTCATATCAAAACTCCCAGAGGGGGGTTTTACCACGGGTCATCAATGAACCAAACCTTTGTAACATTATCCCCTTTTTCACCCTGTGCTAAAATTTGAATTTTGATGAGGCACATATCGAGTGTTTTACCATTATCTGCAGTTATTAAGTTATATTTATTTAATGAAAATGACTAAAGCAAAAAAAGGTAAGGATAAAACATACAATGTGGCCAACAGTTTGTAAATGTATCTTAAGTTTTTTAGTTTCTTTTTTCACCGCAGAGTTAAACCAAAACAATTATTCATTCATTAATTTATCCATCCATTATCTTCAGATTAATCCACACGGGGTCCCGGGCAACTCTGGGCACAAAGCAAGAACAACTCTAGACGGGGCGCCAGTCCATCGTAGGGCACACACTGTCAAAATTCACAGTAAAATTGTAAACTTGGTTGATTATGAACTGACCATAAATTAATTCACAGTTCTACTACGAATTGTTGATGGTAATTTGACCACTTCATGGTTCTACTGTCAAATGTACAGTAGATACAGTCCATTTTTTCCTGGGGTCCAAGGAACAGGTTTCTATTTTGGTGCTTGGTAACGTGTGCGTGTCCATTGTCATATATTTAAATGAATGCAGTGATATTTTGAACAGTTTTGGATCCTGCATGAATGAAAGCGTTTGATTAATTTTTGTCAGCGATATCTCAGACACATTTATGTATCATCAGCATGCAGTATTCTTGTGAAAATACCCTTTATATTTACTTTACAGTACCATAAACAGACTATGTGACTGGTAATGCCTGGTCAACAATCATTCCAATCAACTCCAATCTGTATTACAGAACTCTTTAAATGGAGCAAAATCATTTATACTGTCAATTAAAAAGACAGTTCAATAAACAGGCAGCAGCCTGTAATAAATTCCTTTTTCTTACTTTACATTGTAGCCTGTAAACACCGCCCCCCAACCCTCCCCCCACTACATAAATATTGTCAACAAAACAGTTTTGGCAACATATACGTGAACACACATGGACCATTTTCATTATGAATTTTCTGTTGAGTTTGTCTCTATCGGGAGGATTTCTGACAAAGCTGAATGGTCACAGGTAACCGAGTTGTGTAGCTCCCATGCTTAAAGTCCTGATGCAACAGCATGATTGTGTAAAACTCATGTTCCCAAAAGTGAATGATATATATTCTTTTGCATGCAAAGATTAAACGGAGCCAGAAGAAAGGCGTCCAGGTTTGGCCATGACCCTTTCAGTTTCCAGATTTTAAGAAGGACATGGATGATATCTGGCACGAGTTGTTAGATATGTCATGAAGATTGGACAAAGATTGGGCAAGCGATCTGGCAGAGTTAAAGCAGATATGTCTGGAAGAAGAGGAAAATTGAACCTGAAAGGATCCAAGAGCTGCTTAGAGGAGACGCGATGTGGGTGAGAGTACACTTTATTAAAGGGTCTCTTTGAACTGGTGTTATTGCCATTTCATTCTAACTACTTTTGAATAAACTACTGACCCATGTATAAGCATATATTTTCTAATAATAATAATGGAGGGATCCCTGTGAAAAACCAAACACACTAAATGCCACACTTTCCGTATATATTCCAGACCATCTAGATTTGGTTTGAATGGTATGCCAGTACTGTATTTGCTCCCAACTATGTATAGTTACAAAATGTAACCCAGCTGTTCCATCCATCAGTGAAAGGAGACCACCATGCGACGGACACTGAGCAGAGATTACTGGCGATGTGGACGATTTTGAGCTGGTTTGGCTCATAACAGTATTAGCTAGCCAGCTTGTTAACTTGGCTAAGTCAATAGCTTGGGGGAAAAAAGTCAAAAAGTTTTAAAATTTGACCAGCTATTTACAGCTACTATGTCCAGAGATTAAGAGAGTTTTATTTCTTATTATAACACTGGTCTACAATGGAGTTTTCTACTGACCTAATTGTTTATGCTGATTTGACCCAAACGAAAGGTGCTGATTCATGTCTTTTTTTACACAAAGCTTAAATGTTTGTTTTAATTCAATTAAATTAAATTCAATTTTATTTCTTATCTCAAAGCAGCTTTACAATATTATATTATCTTAAAAGGCCAATCCCAAGTTGAGCAAGCCTAGGGCGACAGTGGTAAGGAAAAACTCCCTGAAAGTGGTAGGAAGAAACCTCGGGAGGACCAAGACTCAACAGGGGACCCGTCCTCCATGAGTGGTCTAGATGTTAATTAAATAAATACTTAAAAGTATATTAAATTTGAGCAAAATTAGGAAAATAATTTAAATCAATAACAAATTAATAATAAATTATAAATTTATCATCATTGTCATCTTTTCTATCTTTGATTTCACAGAGAGTTAATGAAGGAGGACTTTAATGAGACGGCGCATAAGAAAGCTGAAGTGTTCTACATGTGTAACTACTGCAGTCAGACCCTGGAGAAGTCCGAGCAGATGTAAGAACTTTCAGACGACTTCAAACACCTGCCAGTACAACTTGTGATGCACTGGCGTTTTGTTTATTATTATTAATCGGACTTGTTTTTTTTGTTATAGGGAGATTGATTAACCGGTTTTGTTTGTTGTAGATGTGAAGTGTTAATGCATTCTAACATGCTGACTGCTGAGTATGACGAGATTTCTGATCTGCGCAAGAAAGTCATGAGAGTGAGTCAGTTCTTTCTGCAAGCATCTGTGTGTTTGTGTGTCTGAATCTTACAGCCTTGTAATAGTATACAAATACAGGGTCAGAGTCAAAAGTCCCAGGACACCCTACTGTTTTAGAAGGGATAATGACATATCTAAATAATTCAATTTTATTTCTATAGCGCTTTTTACAATGGAGCATTGTCTCAAAGCAGCTTTACAATATTACAGTCTCTTAAAAGGCCAATCCTAAGTTGAGCAAGCCTAGGGCGACAGTGGAAAGGAAAAACTCCCTGAAACTGGTAGGAAGAAACCTCGGGAGGACCAAGACTCAACAGGGGACCCATCCTCCATGGGTGGCCTAGATGTTAATTAAATAAATATTTAAAAGTATATTAAATTATAGCAAATTTAGGTAAATAATTTAAATCAATAACAAATTATTATAAAATTTAAATTAGTAATAAAATAAATGAACTAAATTATAAAACAAATAGATTATAAAATATATTATTAAGATGCACTGCAATTTAGACTTTTAACTCTGTGGACATTTCCTGGGATCTACATGAAAAGCCTGGATTGAATTACTGAGAATAGACTGATCAATCATCAATTATCAGCTTTCAGATTCCGATCCTCATTTTGGACATGAAACCACAAAGGTGTGTTCGGTTCTTCTCCCACCCACTGTAATGATTATTTACACTGGTGTCTCGTGATGATTAAATACTATCACACTATCACACAGCCTGTAATGCTACTCTACATTGGTTCTGTTTTCCACAGATTATGTCATTATATTATTTTAAAGCCTACTACAATGGTCTACTAAGAATCACATAGCGCTGAAGTACTGCTAATTCCTGAAGTCTCAAATCATACACTCCTGTAGTCCTGCCGCATTAGTACACCGCGGAGTGGCACTGTTTTTACCCCCTATTTAGTGCACTAATACACTGCAGTGGGTCACGAATGAGATTAAACCTGGAATCTCAGTAGTCCAGTGTCTGAGAACGAGAGGAGTTCAAATTTAAATACTAACAAGTCCATGACTGGTCTGAAGTCCATGACTGGTCTGCTATAAATGTATTGTAACTAAAAAGCCAGTTAAAATTAATCTAAGTTCCACATTTAGACAGTCATTGTCAGACTTCAGTTTTTAATACCTAATAAACTGAATATTAGAATATTAAATCTACAGGGCAGCACAGGGGATAATACTGTAGCCTCACAAAGGCTGAGACACGGGTTCGAGGCACAGACCAGCCACTGATTGTCTTAAGTTTGCATGTTCTCCCCACACCTGTGTGGGTTTCCTTTGGGTACTCCAGTTTTCTCCTATAATCCAAAGGCATGTATTTGGTATTTATTCTCAAAGTTTCTAATGTATCCAAAAGCAGCTCTGTTTGTTTAGTGGTAGGACCTGGGTTCAAATCTCTAAATGACCTAATAAATAAATACAGACACAGTGTTGTTTAAATTATTGCCTTTATTATGACTTTCAGGCAATGAGGATTCAGGTGAAAGTGAATCTTTTTTTGGTTGTTTGATGATAGTGCTTGAGGTAGATGATAATGAGGTAGATGTTGTGAGTGAGGTAGGCGTTAACGAGGTAGTCGTTAAGAGGTAGATGTTGTTTCTGAGGTAGATGATAATGAGGTAGTCGTTAGTGAGGTAGTCGTTAGTGAGGTAGATGGTAATGAGGTAGATGTTGATGAGGTAGTTCTTAATGAGGTAGATGATAATGAGGTAGTTCTTAATGAGGTAGATGATAATGAGGTAGCCGTTAGTGAGGTAGATGTTAATGAGGTAGATGGTGGTTGTTTTTGATTGAGCTGTGTTTAGAAGTCATCTTCCGGCACAT
>JAUZSU010169309.1:0-13273 GCA_034780255.1 Parotocinclus maculicauda | reverse complement strand
AACCCACGCAGACACGGGGAGGACATGCAGACTCCACACAGAAAGGACACAGGTCTCTCCACCCTGGGATTGAACCCAGGACCTTCTTATTGTGAGGCAGCGGTGCTACCCACCGATCCACCATGCTGCCCCCGTTTGTTAGTACCAGCACTAAATATTGTTTTATGTTGAGAGAATACAGAGCAATGAATCTGAGACACTGTTCAATAGTGAAACTCTTCACATCATCTAGGGTCCTGGATCTTTTCTGGTGGCTGTTCATCTGTAGACTACAGGTTTTTAGTGGGTTTCGGTCAGGGGATAAAAGTTTTGTTTTTGTAAATACAATGCCATTTTTGCAGACGTTTGAAAATAAAAATTTTGATAACTACTTTTCTTTTGTACCAAATTTATATTAATACCAATTTATACCAAATCTCTGTTTTGAGTGACAGCTCCAGTAGCATCTAGGGAACTCCAGGTGGTCAGTTCTTGGCAAACTAACATTGTCTCTGTTTGAATAGTCATTACAATATTTATGAAAGTCAGTATAAGTGTGAGTTTTGGTAGTCTGTTGTGCAAACCCACTGATGCTAGGAAGACGTAACTGGCTTTATCTGAGGAAGGTGAGGCCAGTCAGGGGATCATCAGGTATCACACACAGAGCCTGAAGCCCTGTGTTCTCTGAGGATGGGCACGTGACTAGAAAATATGAGGTTAAAATGTGTAGCTAAACAACAAAGCCAAAAAATCACTTTCCCCCCTTATTTGTGTATCCCATAATCTTCAAGTCATGGGTGTTTTGTTTTAGAGTCCCGTAACACTAAAGTATTTTAAAAATTAAGTCCCACAATGGGCAAATTTACAAAACAACAACATGCCTTTTTCTTATCTTTACCAAGGATGTTAATAATTCTAAAGTTGACTGTATACAACAGCTCATAAAAATAAGGGTATATTTAATTATAGGAAATTTAATTTTGAAATATTCTCTGATTTTTGTTTGGTATGAAAGCATTCGTCCATTCAGAAGTTTCTTCAAGAGTTTAAGTATATTCTACTGTGTGTCCATCCCAGAATGCAATGTTCCTAACAAATTTGTTACTGTGTAGATGTTCTTAGTGGGCTTGTATTGAATGTTTGTATTAATCCAGTGTCCTGATTTCACTTTAAGTAGAAATGGCCTTGAGGCAAAATGAACCATATCTGGCTTAGCTGGCTGATGAGTAGCAGACCTTTGTTTGTTGACTGAGCTAGTGTCAATTATGGTAATGTATGGTCTGCAGAGATTAGAAGGAAGAGTTTATTTAAAACATTAAATAAGTGGGACACTACAAGTGGGACTGCAGCAAATAAAACCAGGATGTCTGATGTAAACATTAGTGAGGGGTTTCTTATAAGTGAACAACAACACGCTCATAGCTACTAGTTTTTGGGTTGTGCAGGGCAGGATTAATACCTTGATCATGACAGACTGGCCTCAACTGTTTCAAGCTGTCGCAGATTTGCTTGTGGTTCCTGTCACTGATCGGTGAACCAGTATCTAAAATATGCACTAAAACGTCAAATAATTTTTTATTGGTAAGTTTGTTATCACTTGTAACAAAGCAATTATACTTGTTGGCTGACTAATTACATGGAGTTAGAGAAAAAAATTTAAAATTACTTTTCACACAACTGTCCCTTTTAAATGCCATTTTGTACATTTTGTCTGTATGAATAAGCTCTCGTTTCCTGTTAGGAACTCCTCTAAATGTTGTTTACAGACATTATTTTGCAATCAGCTGTGACTGTCCTTGTCATCCATTTGGAAGGAGTTTGCATTTCTTGTGGGAGCACTGTTATGCTTGAGGCCATGGCTTGGCTGAGGTTTGTAGGTGTGGCCCAGAGACAGAAACACTGAGTCATTCTCGATGGCAGTGGTCACCAAAACGCGTAGTGGAGCTACGCAGTGTCTGGACACTTCCTGCCACTAATGACCAGTGCAGCAGAGCATGCCTGTACTTGATGTCTTCACATCACCATACCTAGGATAAGTCTCTCTGCAGAGTTAAAGGTTGTGGAAAGTACTGCTCTTCAAGTGGTTTTCAGTAGATCATGCACTCCAGAGCATTTTCCTCTCTTTCATCTAGTCAGGATTTTCCTGATTTCATTCACACTATAGGCAAGACCATGGAGTGTCTTCCTGATGTTGATCTTTGTGAACGGTTGCGCAGAGAATTTTTGAGAGTTTTAATCTCCATGTTTGTGTACGTAGTTAATTAATTAATTAATTAATTAGAATTTACTCTATTTGGTGATTCAACCCAAATGTGTATTTATCCAAGCTTATCGTTTTTGTTGGGGAGAAATGCTCCAACAAAGGTTCTGTTAATTGGAACAGAACCTTCCACTAGTGCCAAGGTGATGGGTCTCTCTGCTTAGCAAGAGAGTGAACTCTAAATATAACCCTAGTGACCATACGGCCTCGTGCCTCTTTTGTAACCATTTGAAAGCTGTCACGACGCCATTGCCATCTGGAATAGGGGTCTTTTCCTCAGGATATGACCTCATTTATGTTGATGGCTTCATTTCCAGTGCCAAGATGAGTGAGGCCTTATTTCTATTTGATAAATTTTTAACAAGTCCTGATTAGTTTCCCATCTAGTCTTTCCAGCCTGGCATTTCTCAGTAGCATGTTCTCTCTGTGTCTATTGCCCCACTTTCCAATCTGTTGTGATACATTGTAAAGAATAACAATTCCCATCTTCTTTATTTCCAATTTGGATATGATACCTATTAGTGATGGATTGTCTGGCTGGAGTCAATTTATTGGCCAATTCAGATGATCAATTATTCTATTTTTTACATAAGATTGATCGATTCCAGTTTTGGACATTTTCGATTACAAATAAAAGATTAAATTACATAATGCAGAAACTTTTCCTTTAATAGAAATTTATTGATGAAGAAAGATAGCGTGAGATGCTGGCCTGCGTCTGGCTTTACATGAGATACTATGTAGTTGACTAAGTAGCACTTAAAATACAAGCGAAATGTAAAACATCTTCATCATGAATATGTATCAGCAGCGGTCTCATAAACAAACAGAATTCTGAATTTCAAAGCATTGTGCTGTTCATGTGGCAATTTGTCTTATTTCGGTCACTGGCCATCCAGAACATATAATCAGAGGTCTGAATGTCAACAAATATCTGATACTCATGCAGGCTTGCAAACCAACATCAGTTCGGATACATTATTGTATTAGATCTGTGCAGTCCTTGTTTAAGTGCTTCCTATTTTGTATAGTGTTATGTTTATCATGTTGGTTCTAGTTTGTTTATGTTTTCGTACTGTTGTTGTTTAGGTAAATAACTTAAAATAATTTGTGTATGCACTGTATGATAAACTTTCTTGTTATCTGTTGGAGAATATTTTTATTGTGTCACTTATTGTTGAGAGCTTCTGACATTGCTGAGCGATTGCACCTGAGATTGCATCTGCCAGACTTAATTCAGCATTCACTAGCTATTTTTAATTGATGTGTTTTTTATTCATGTCCATGGCATGTTTCAGAGTTTTTACAAATGTTCTGAATGTAACCAGGCCATTACTGAGATGCTATGGTACTGAATCTTAAAGCTAGCTATGATGTGCTCTGGTGGCTTTAGATGTTTTTTGAGGTCAGGAGAGGTTTTAGTTTTGGAAGGTTACACAAGGGGGGCAGTTTGCTGTGCCATATCAGGAAGTTAAGTGCTCTGTGAATGAGCCTGTGGTTAAGTGAGCACTGTGGATATGCATGCACACACTCTGACTAGCGTCCATGTACACACCATAAATAGTAGATTTTTGGACCATGTCTGGAATTGGACAAAAGCACTAAAATTGTGTGGGTGGAACCATATTTTTTTTTCCCTCCGGTGTATTTTCATATGTCATTTGGCCATCTGCTAAATGCTTAAAGTGTACTTTTAGATGAGTTAAACATACTAAAATCTACATAGATAGACAGCAGCCTAAAATGTGACTTGAACCTGGACAACTTTCTAAATGGTTCTGCACCAAACACTACCTGCTGCATGACGATATGGGTTTTCTAATCATATTAAGTAGGACAATAAACAGTAGTTTCTCCATAATCTGTAAGTGTAACCAATTATAGTTTTCTGAATCTTGACCTGATTTGTGGTGCTTAAGTGAAGATGCACCCACTGGAAGACGCATCTTATTGGATTAGCATGGTTGATTGTATTTTTAGCCTTGCTGTAGTTGACTGCTGGCAACTAGAAAAAATAGTGTTTAAGGAGAACTGAGCATCAAACTACTGGAGATAAACAATGCACATATACCGCTCATAAAAATTAGTTCTCATTCTGAAATATCCATTAAGTTTTGTGAGCAGTGTATGAGAAACATTGATTTACTTGGTGGAATTGCTTTTGCTATTTTTGTCTCTGATACAGTTCACAGCAATTGCTCAACTTAAGTGTGGAGGATAAATTTTGCACGAACCATGACAACCATCTTAAACTCTTGAAGGCAATGGGTAACTGGGTGGGCCAAACAAAACTCCAAATCCTTTGACTTCTACACTGCTCAAAAAAAGTAGAGGATATTTAATTATGGGATATTTAATTTTTAAATATCCCCTAATTTTTCTGAGCAGTGTACTTGAGTCTGTAGGCTACTGTATGCTTTCCTGTTTCCTGTTAGTCTTAGGAGTGTACAGCCTGTTGACATGCCTGTGGGTGTGTATAAGTGTGCTTTTTCAATCTGTATCTGGATGATTTGCTTTTTGCTGTCTGTGTGTGTTCTCCACTCATTCCTGAGATGATTGTGGAAATCGTTTAGCCCAGATTGTTTTTTAAGTAGAAAATTTAAATAAGACACATGTAATATGCAGTTTGTATGCATCCAGCTGTACAGTATGTCTAAAAGCTTTGGCTAGGAGTCAGTTTATTTACCATAGTATGGTATTAACTGTACTGCTCACAAAAATGAAATATTTCAAAATGAAATATCCTCTAATTAAATCTCCTCTATTTTTTTGTGAGCAGTATATAATTGCGATATTTTATAGTTTGTGAATTAATGGAAGCCACATAGAAAATGACCTGTGTACCACTTTTTTACATCATGGACAAGTGGCAGAGATGCAGTGTTGTTGCAAGCCTTTTATGGAGTGTTCTGGAGCTTCCCTGGAATTCCTCATCCTGGAAATCACTGGGCGCAGACAGGACTGTGCTCTAGACGGGAAACTGTTGCAGCCCCATAGCAACCCTAACCCCCAACCCATCCAGTCTCTCTTCCCTCAGGCACCAATCAGCCGATTGTGCCTGTGTGATGCCTGACCTTACCAGAAGGCACTGCCTGTGGGCTAATGAATTTCCCCTAGTCAGCTGTCAATTGATAGTAACCACATACAAAGAAATGCAGGCAGTTGGCCACTACCTTTTTAAACTCCTGCAATATCAGATAAGACAATTTTGAGGAGGAGACAGCCGGGAGTGGCAAGTGCCTTTGTGTCGCTTTTAACATTAGGATTCTCTTCCACCCAGAGAGGTGGTACAACTATGATCTTGTTGAATACCAACAGTCAAGGCTTAACTCAGTCATTTCTGAACAATACTAATTTATGCTGCTTTACCCTAGACTATTTATCTAAAGTCTAGGCTGCATGTTTACTTGGATTGCACCATGTAAGACTATATCGCTTGTAAGTAGATAAGGGCATGTGGTAAATGCTGTAAATGTAAACACTTATCTGTTGCATCTCTCAGGAACCCAACAGAATGTTTGAAAAGGAAAAATTCCTAACGAAGCCAGTCCAGCAATGCTTGCTGAATGGCTTCTCGTAACTGACAGTTTCCAGGTATTGTGCTTTTATTGGTGATTAACTGTAACCTTAACACTAAGCCTTTTAATGGTTTTGCAAGTTTCATTTTCTTTCTGGTAAATTACTTTCACTTTTTGTGTTGAGAATAGGTATTAAGTATCATTTTGAAAATAATTTGGAATGTTTACTTTTATTTTTATTTTATTTTATTTGGAATGTTAACTTTTGTTTGGATCTCCTCCATCTGCATTAGTTTAATGCAGTTTAATTTTATGAGTCATAAGGCATTAAAGTGGTTAGTCCCATAATTAAGTCCTAGCACAACGAGACCACATTACTCATCTTCTGCACTCGCTCAACAAATGCCCTTGTCACTTCGCTTAACCTTATGTCCTATCCTTGAGCATGAGAAGGAACTGAACCAGAGTGAGCATGCCTGTACTTGTATTTCCTTTACTAGTGGGAGTGTTTCCTTAGTCTTGAAAAACATTACAGGACATCTGTGAAAGTCTAGTGGAATTATTCAGGCTTTATCCTTCTAACTGCCAATGACATGAAGACCGGTTTGGCTGCATGCAGATCAATCACATGTTCCACCTCACTGAACTGATTGTACTGCTGTTGTGTTCATTATTGCTTGTGCAGTTGGCTTTTGATCTCATAGTAAGCAAGTGAAAAGCAAATGAAGAATTACCGGGATGAAAAAATAGGAACGCAAATTGCTACAGTACCACCTGAACACCATACGGTAGGGGTTGGATCGACTAGTCAGCTAGTTGTCTGAAAAAAAACAGATGAATCTTTTATGAAGTACTTACAGAATACAAAAGTTTGATATGCTAAGGCTAGCTGCTTTTTTCACGGTCTTTCTGCATCCGTGGTACTAATTCTACAGTAATCTGTGTGGAACTGCAAACATAAAGTAATCAAGCGCAGGCAGACACCCTTATCCAGAGCGACTTACATTTAATACACACTTACAATCACAGTAATTGTGGGTTAAGAGCCTTTGCTCAGGGACCCAATTGTGGGAGAGGTGGGATCGCCTCTAAGGATGCATAAAGCAATATCATACAATAAAATAGTGTTTTTTATAGTACACAATAATCAGTCAAATCAAGTATATGAATGTAATACTTTATTGTGACCTTGTAGGTAAAAAATGACTGATTGTTTGCACTTCTGAATACATCAAGGTATGATAAGTTTTGGGCCCTCAAGTGGTGAAGTTTACTAGCCCACAACCAGGAAGTCTCAGTCCCTAACAGAAATTGCTTTGGTTGTAAAATTGTTACTTGGAAATCACCCTGGTTAAGGACATCTGATAAATAAGTAAGTGAAAGGTTAAAGTGCATAATTAGGTTTTTCCATTTTATGAAAAAAAAACCATTTTACTTAAAAATAAGCAGATAGGTTAATTAAGTACTTCTCAGTATTCAGCTTCCTGATGTACTGTATTTGACCACAAGGAAAGGTCATTGTTTCAAAAAAAGAATTTGTTTAAAAATGTGGGAGAGGTTCCTGTTCTTATCTTAGAGTTCTTCTTCAATTAATTTTACAGAAGTTGTAGAGTTTTTTTTAACTCCAATGTCTGAGATACAGTGAGCCCTGGAAATCTTGTGAGTTTCTGCATAAATGTGAACTGAAACATGATCGGAATTGCACTCCTACATTAGTAGATAAAGTGAACCCAAATAAGCAGGTGTGACAAAAATATTATGCCTGGTCATTTGTTACAGAGAAAATGAGCCAATATTACATGTCTTCAAGTGATAAATGTATGTGAACTTTTCCTTCCAGTGCCTGGTGAAAACACTGTACTGTAAATAATGGCATATAAATGTTTCCAATAACTCTTGCTCACTCCTGAACATGGGACTTGGCGGTATTTTAGCCAATGTTTTTGTACAATACAAGTGAAATTGTGGGATGTTGGTGGGACTTTGACTTGACCCTAAGAGAACATCCTTTTTATTGTTCTTAACCATCCTTTTTTAAGAACAATGTGTGCTAAGCACTTTTGTCTTTTTGCATGACCCATGTTCTCTTAAAATTAAAACCACAGACAGATGACTTGGTATCTTCCTTTAGAATTTATAATTGTACATACAGTGGGGAGAATTAAGTATTTGATACATGAGAATGGAGAGGTCTGTAATTTTTTATTGGATGTACACTTTTTAACTGGTTGAGACAAAAAAAACTAACAAAAAAAACCCAGAAATCACATTGATTTTTAAATAATTAATTTACATTTTATTACATGACCTAAGTATTCTGTCTCTCACAGTTGAAGTGTACCTACGATGAAAATTACAGACCCCTCCATTTTTTGTACGTGGGTGTATTGAATTCTTATTTTCACTGTGTATCTTATAACATTCAGAATCTCTACATTGTTTCATAGATGAGCTAAGGTTCTTGTGCAACAGTATTATAGTTTCTCGTTTAAACCAAAACACTTTTATTTTGTTGTCACCCATACACAAAACCAGAAGCCTTAAAATACTTTCATGAACTGTGTAAAAATTGTGTTTATAAAGGAAAAAGCACCGTTATGTTGTGGATTTGCTTTAAGATCATACTTCTGTCAGTTGTACAAGCTGTTTAGGGATAGGAATGTAATCTTAGCTGTCTGGTGTAGAGATGCATTTCATGAATGTGATAAATAAGCAAGACACTGGGATCAGGCTAGTGTGTTTATGCTTTTCAAGGTCGTATCATTCCATCAGAGCTGATTACCCATTGAAATCCACATATAGAACAACAAAAAGGCTTCTAAATACTTTTTCTTAGTGAAACAGCTTCTACACTGCTCACCAAAACAGTAGATATTTCAATATGAAATGTCTCCTAAATTTTATGAGCTGTGTACTTTTGAGTTTATGGCAGTCAGGATAGAATTTACCATGATTAAACTTCATATAAGTCCTGGTGTTTTAAAATCCAGCAGGATGTGTCCTGAATGCCAGTTTGATTACGATTTGTGGGAATATAAACTATACCACTGATGGTTAGGATGTCTAAATGTCTTTGCGTATTACCAAAGATAAAAGCAATAGTCAGCACCATAGTTGCACTGCAAGCCCTTGTACATAAACTAATGGAAAAAAAGAGGAATTACCGGTATGACAAATTGTATTTATATTTTGTGTGTGTATATTTATTTGTGTATGTGTGTATGTGTGTGTGTGTATATTATATTATATACACACAGGTAAGGACAATTTAGTGTGATCAGTGAACCTAATGTCTTTCGACTGTGGGAGGAAATCCGATCACCCAGAATTTCTGTGGACAATGTAGACGACACAGAAATGAACCAGGTTTCTGCACCTGGGATCGAACCCAGGACCATCTTGGCACTGCATGAGCCACCGTTCTAGTTTGTTCTTGTGCATATGTGGTTATGTTTAGGACTGTGACCTGTTCTAACCAGCATCAGATTTTAAGAAAAGGGGGTTTTAACATAATATCGAAATTAGCACACAATATTGAAATGGGCAAGTAATCAGATTGTTGGAAAGAATTATGGGAATGACTGGATATGTCATTAGCGTGTGAAAGCTGAAATAAAACACGTTTTTATTGGAAGGCATTGTTTAAGTACCTAACAACATGCCTGGACTTGACTAACCAGCTGACCAATGGCCACAATACAGTTCTCTGTGTGGAAACGTCCAGCACTCGTGCCATGATTCATCCTCATCAGCACTCTGGACCTGTGCTGGCAGGCGCTTACAGCAATCTTGTTTTAAACATTGGGATGCATTGTGGTGTTAAGTGTTTATCCCACATCTCTTTTTATTTCTAAAAGGGAAGTGCTTAGCCTTAGTTTTGGTTGTAATTACGATAGAATCTAGAGCTGATCTTGCCTCGCTTCTCTTTTTTAGTAAATGGAAAGTTCTTTTAGCTTCGATTAGGTGTTAATTACCACATGAACTATGGCATGTCAATACATTATACTGGTCACTCGAGTACAGTAAAAACCCTTTGTATAAAATGTTACTTATTGTTTTTTTACTGTCGATAAATAATATCCCAATGCTTTCTCTTTCACAGGTGAACAATGTGATGTAAATGTGTGCCAAAATGGAGGGACATGTGTGAAAGGACATGAGAAGGATCGATTTATCTGTATCTGTGCAGATGGCTTCATGGGAGATTACTGCAGTGAAAAAGAGACTGGTAATGCATTTGACAATTACATTTTGGTACAGGAAAGCTACTCTTAGGTTACTTTGGAAGGTATGCTTTATAGGTTATACAGAAAATGTTGTAATCCGCCCTTATGTTAAGACAGAGTTGTTCTTGCTTTACTGTCTAAATAATCTGTTCTTGTCCATGTTCGACCTACATTCACAGGACCTTGTCATCCAAACCCCTGCAAAAATGATGGCATCTGTGAGGCGAGCAGAGGAGACAACTTTGGTGGATATGTATGCAAGTGCCAAAAAGGCTTTGAAGGCATCAACTGCCAGAACAGTAAGAATACCTCTCGAGCCCAATACTCATTACACACAACAAGGACAGCTGTAACATACCAACACAATCTGACATTCAGTGCTGATAGAAGAAATGTGTCATGGTGTGTGTGATGCAACCGTATTTATGCAGTGAATGTTTGTACAATAATGAGCAGAAAAGCTGTTGTTCCTGCACTTTTGAATGATTTAAAGTGAAATACTGATGCCTTTGTTTGCTCCAGAAAGCCTCAGGATTTCCAGGGGCAGATGGCTAATTCTCAGCAGCAGCAGTGGAGTAGTGTGTGTCTCTATACATTCTCTCTCACTGCTGGTTTTATTGCTGGGGCAGGACAGGGGCAAACCCAGCTGCTGCCGTCAGCAGGAATAATCAGAGTCAGCAAACTGAAGTGTCATGCCTATTGAAACGGTCATATCACCTCAAGCGTAGATTATTAGTCTTAATCTTTCTGCCTCAAATGTATCCGATTTATTAACTCCTTAAAAGGCATTTGTTAAGCCTGCAGAATTTGTGGCACTGAGACTAGTCACAAGTATTTGTTCGGTTATCCACCTATGTATTGCTGAACGTACATGATAAATTCTGTGAAATTGCACATTATGTGAACTGGACATTGTCCAAACACTAAATTATGTGCTGTATTTAGCAATGCTGGACGAGAGTGCCACGCTGACTGTTCAGTAGGGTGTATGGTCATCCAAGACTGCCAAAACACACCGACAGTGATGGGGCATGGGTAGGATCAGATTGTCCAGCAGTTCTTGTGGGATCCTCTTCGTATTAATATTCTCTTCGTATTCACACAGCTCACAAAAATTAGAAATGAAATATCCCATAATTTTGTAAGCCGTGTGACTCGGACAATGAGTCAAAAGTCACAGGACACGTTACGTGCTGCGTTGTGTACTTTTTGCAAAGGCTCACAAAAACCTCTCCCCATGCTGCAACAGTGACCCCTTTACTCTGGTGCTCTGTTCATGTTTTAAGAAATGCAGAGGGGAAATCTCAATTATTCATATGCAAGGAAGTATTAAAATGTTAAACGTACATTTGATAAATGCCGAGACTTGTATGCAATTTACTGAACATACTTATTGTACCCTGATTTTATCTTATGCTGTTATGCAAAAGCACAGTTTTTAGGGGCCAGTATGGTACCAACACAATTTCAAATATGATGTCTTGGTAAATGACACACACACACACACACACACACACACACACACACACACAGTCTACTGGTTGTCCAGCCAACAGGGAATGGCCTACTGCGTATCACACCCACGCCATCACATGCCTTGTTGCTGGGGTAAAATACAGTTGGAGGCGGAAGAGTGAATTAAGTCAACTCTGACACCGTCACAGTCTTTCCTCTTGTCTAATGGGAATGTTAAATTGCTAGTGTGAAATTGCCATGAAAGCACAGTGTGAAACCATGAAATTGGTGTCAGAAGCTTTTATGTGGTGAAGTATTACCCATATCAACTTGCCTGAAAAGAATGGAACCTTCAATAACACACTGCTCACAAAAATTAGGGGATATTTCATTAGGGGACAGAGAATAACATCATGGACTATTCAACTGCAGCTCTGCCAAGCTGTCACTTGGCCCTTGAGCAAGGTCCCTACTCCATTTGTGTGAATTGTACACTATTAGGTTGTGTCCCTTTGAGTGTCTTCCAAATTACTAAATAGAATACAATAGAATAGAATAGAATAAAATATAAAATTAAGCTTACAACTGTGGCATTTTTAGCAGTCTTGGGTAATTCCTAAGTTGCCTGTTTCTCTCATCGCTCTATTCCACTGTACTGCACTGATGTGATTACATACTTACAGTGGTCTGCTCACTGTTCTTAGAACAAGGCTTTAATATTTTGAAAATACTAGGA
The DNA here is from genome assembly GCA_034780255.1 of Parotocinclus maculicauda. Taxonomy (NCBI): domain Eukaryota; kingdom Metazoa; phylum Chordata; class Actinopteri; order Siluriformes; family Loricariidae; genus Parotocinclus; species Parotocinclus maculicauda. The sequence goes on along the minus strand of JAUZSU010169309.1, from coordinate 1,099 downwards.
TTATAGTATATACTATATAGTATACTATCCTGCCGAAATACTTCATGTATCACATCAATGAAGGACAGAAATGTGTGGAGATGGATGATCCATCAAGTGACCGAGAGTTGGCTGCGACTGTACAGTTAATCCCATCCCATATAGTATATACTATATAATAGTATAGTATAATATTAATATTACAGATTATAGGATTATTCCAATTCAGTTGACTATAACATATTAGCCAGCATAACATTGATTATTATACAAAATCAAATAGGTCTGCTATTCTGATGCAATGCAGAATTAAGATATAACTCCAGATTTCCTGTTTGCTAACCTCATTTCCTTAAACAAAAAAGTTTCCCTGTAATGAGTTTATTCATAATTTTACATGTCTCAGCCTTCCTTTTTGGTAATAAAAACAGGAAGTTTATTACCATGGAATATGGTGCTTTAGATGAAAAACTACCTGCTATGAAATGGTGTCATAAATTTGAACTTATCTGATTTTAATTTTTGAAACATCAACTATCTGGGTTCTTTTACCCAAACCAATCTTTTCTTCTTGTCCCTGAGAAAAGGCCTTTTTGACCAATTTCTTCCAACTCAAACAATTGATGCTGGTTGATTTCTTTTAAAATTAGAAACTGTAATCAGTGGTGCTGTTAAATGAGTATTCCTTAGGCTAATGACTACTATATGCTTGCCATCTGCAGCAGAAGTAATCCACTACTGAGATGATCAACCTGAAAACCAGTATAATTGTAACTTTTGATGATTTTGGCCACAGCACTTGAAACTTTCTGAACTTTTCCCAAATGTTTTTGTCGTTTCTAAAAGTAGTTATAGACGAGAGCTATTCTTTGTTTAATTCAGCTTGTTTTGCCCTGCTAGTTATTATTAAAGCGCAAAAAGGGAAATGTTCCTTCTAAACAGCTGACTTGGTGTTCACTCTTCTTTGCCACATCGCATATTGTAATAGTGGTAAGAATATAAGGATTTAATGGTAGCAAATAGTACTTTGTAGATCATATTAATCCTGTACTCAGGTCTCTACACTGGCTTCCTGTGGCTCAGAGAATAGACTTTAAAATAGCTCTACTGGTGTATAAGT
>JAUZSU010169298.1:0-13273 GCA_034780255.1 Parotocinclus maculicauda | reverse complement strand
CATGTCCTCCTCGTGTCTACGTGGGTTTACTTTGCGTACTCAGGTTTCCTCCCACAGTCCAAAGACATGCATGGTAATTGGTGTCTCTAAAAGTGGCCCTTAGGGTGTGTGTGTGTGTGTGTGTGTGTATATGTGTGTCCTATGATGGATTGGTTCCCTGTCTAGGGTTGTTCCTGCCCCTGCGCCCAGAGTTGCTGGGTGGGCACCAACTGGCCTGTGACCCTGTCTGGATTAAATGGAAGATAATGAATAAATGAATGAATGAATGTCAATTATAATTATATTTTACCTCTATTACTAAATCTCTCGTTTTAATTTTAGTTTATTATTTTGGGTTAATCTACTAAACATTTTAATTTGTACTTTCTCCATAAGGCCAGACTTTTGTAATTGCTTGTTTCTCTGATGTCTCTACTTAAGAATCTACTGAGGAGGGAGGAAAAAAAAAAATATTTATTTTTCAGCACTTTTCAATTTTTTTATTTTTAAGCCAAGAAGACCATATTGTCAGTCTGGAATAAAGAAATCACACCTAAATTTGAAACTTGGCTTAATGAACTATTCAGCACATTGCATATGGAGAAGATCAGACATGACCGGGATGGGAAACTTAAGAAATTTGGAAAAATGTGGAACCCCATTTTTAAGTATCTAGAGGTTCAGCAAGCTAAAACTACCAACACCTACCAGATAGGTATGTTTTTTGAAAAACACAGCGTCCTGCCTTTCTTCCTTGCTTTTCTTTGTTTTTTTTTTCCCTTTAATTTCTTCATCTATTTTATTCATTTATTCCATTTTTTTTCTAGGGGAAGGGGTGGATGGGCATTTACAATGTTAATTTGTATGTAAAGTTCTAAAATTTAAATAAAATATTTAAAAAAAATAAAAATAAAATTTATTTAACTTACAATTAAATTAAAGTGAATCTGGAAAAAAAAAAATGAACAGAAGAAAAGGAGGGCGGAAAAAGCTAAAAAAATAATATATATATGTATTTTTTTATTTCAACCATTGGTGCTGCGGCGGATCCGAGAAATACCAAAAAAAAAATAATCTTTTTGTATTCTTCAAAAATGATCGTCGGCGGATCCGCGACACAAGCAATAAAAAAGTCTGGCCTAAACAATAACACAGTAGTTCCTGAACTGCCCCTCTTATTTGTTTTCCTAGCTCAAAGGACCCACAGACCATAGCTACTTTGACAACTATCCACCTGAAGACGAGATTCCCCCTGATGAACTTTCCGGTTGGGACATGGACTTCTAATAACCTCTTTCCGCCTGCGTTTTGTAGGCAAGGGCAAAACTCCAACATCATCCTTTCGTCCCCAACCACAAAGCCTTTAGAAACAGAACGTATGATGAAACATTCTTTCACAAAAGACCAGGCATATTTGTGATGGAGTAGGTGGCAGAGCGGAGGAGGACAAGTCATCTGGAAATGTGGCATTTGGGAAGAACTGGACCACTGTTGTTTGGACAACAGTGTCGGTAGCCCTTTTCAGCATTATTGGGTCGTTTTAACCTGTTTATCTTCTCCTCTACGGACACAGCTGGGACCTAATTGCTGGGTGAAGCTTGCCGCAGAGTTCTCCCAGAAACTTTCCCTAAGGGGGTCTGATTGTTTGAGGTTGTGGACTTTGGACAGGCGAAAGGGAAATGTTAACAACGTGAGGTAATATTTACCTTTATTTGACCTGAAGGAATGTTGTGGACAGCCAAAGAGGTGAGATTGTGCCCCGGATTTGGAAGCAAGTGCTGAACTTGTGAACTCAACAACCAACTGTGGATACGAATGCCAGTGATGTGGCTTGAAGTCGGACCACGGATGATTTCCTGCCATTCCAGTGAACTTCAAATGGGTATATTTATAAGCATTGACTGAGAAACTCGGTGACTTTCTTGAGCCTGAGAAGCGGCGTTTTCACTTTTTTTGCCTGCCACTTGAGCCAAACGTTTTTTTTGTTTCCTTCTGAATACACTGTCAGTGTTTTAGGTTCATGAATGATTTTAAAATATTTGTTAAGATAATATTAAGATATTGTTTTGATGGATTCCAAATAATACTTAGAATCAGTGTTTGCAAAGTGTTTCTTTATCCACCATGTTTCCAATCCAAACAAGAAAAGGGTTGTGTGGAAACATTTCAGGCCGTATTGATGTTAACTTATTAAGGCCATTGTGTTCCATGATGCAAGACCCTAACAATCGAACGGGCCTGGATTACGTAACGATGCTCCGGTTCAGTAGTTCATGGCATTGCTCGCTTCACTGAATGTCCTAAACTTTTAAATAAAACGTCAAGAAACTGGACCATATACAGCTTTATTGAGGGGTTGTCAAAAAATTGTGATTCCTCGGTGGCACAAAGCTCTCAGTTGGTAATGAGAAGTGGGTTTACGCCGCTCACTGTTACCCACCAACGGACCCGTGATATGCAGCAAAACAGAAATAAAAATAAATAAATGCATTTAAAGCTCATTTCCATATACAAATATAATTTTCTTATGAAGCTTACTATACAAGCACAACCTTTTCACCTACATCATTTACAGACTAGATTACACCGTGAATTAGAGGAAGCCGTTCTATAAAAAATATACAGATATTGAAGGAGCGCTCTTAATATGTCTCTTGAAATGTGTTATATATTAAAGATAATCGCTTACTTTTACATACATGTAGATTTATGCGTCCGTAGAAACTGTGGAAAATACATCAATTACCATGCGATGGAAAATAATTAGTTGTACGTAAATCTAGATGGAAGAACGGCTCGAAATGTTAACTTCTTTTCCTTTCCAAGGACTGTAACATTTTTTTCATTCAATTTAAGAATCTGTTGTTTGTAGACTATGTAAGATGTACAAATATGTATCCTTATTTACACTGCTCACAAAAATTGGGGGATATTTAATTATGGAAGATTTCATTTTGAACTATCTCCTAATTTTTAAACAGTATATATTATATTATTAATAGTTAAAAAATCATTTGGCACTTTAATCTACGTTACTACTCAAAGTTCTTGTTTTTATATATATATATATATATTTATAAGAAGAAACTATAGAGAGAAACTATTGAATTCTGAGGACTTGCAGAGCTAGAATAGAAAAGCAAATCTGTCTTATATACATGTAACTCACGTCTGAATGACAGAAGTGTAGTACGAGCGAACTGTTTGACAGAAAAGAGAATTGCACTCTTGAAGGCAAAAGACGACCTTTCATTTTCGGTAAGTGTTACAAGTTTTCTAAAAGTTACAAAGATGAGAAATACCCTATTTGACAGTACAGTATTTACTAAATATGTTCATATTGTATTGTGTTTAAATTAACGTTATTGTTGAAAATAGAACGCTATGTGCAAAGCTTCTAAACTACTATGTGACTATGGTAATATCTGGTCATGTTCCATTTCGGTCAACGTCCTGTTTAATTGAACGTAATGCGGAGGCTAGACAGCGCATACCTGTATTGCTTTTATTGCTCAATGCGCAAACAAGGGCCCGTTTTTGCGCGTTACTTACAAACATCTGAAAATGTGCATATGTTCTGAGGTGCTTAGCTTATGTAAATCGCCACCTTGGTAAACACTATGGTCATGTATATAGTGGTTGTGTGGTATTTGCAGAATATGGCTGACGTAACACAACAAGGTAAGGTTTTCTAAATGTACCTGATTCAAAATCGGGTGTTGTTGCCTAACCGGTGCTGGTGTGTCCCAAAAAATAAATATTGCTTTAGTCATTTATCAATCTGTAATCTGTTTTTTTTTAAACTTATAATCTTCAACATCCCAAAGCAAATATTTAACGTGAACAGAACGCCAAAAGATCATCTAAAGTACAGTGTTACTGATATAGCATCAAATTATTAAAGGATGCTTTTCAGAAAGACACATTTGAGCATTCAAATAAAATATACCCTTTATATAGCAGCAATAGATATGATATTTGAATTAAAACTGTGTATATGTACTGTAAATGTGACCGTAACAGTATAATAGAGCAAAACTGTACAAATCGTCCAACGTTAGGTCCTTAGCGTACTAACGGCGACCAAAAACACGCCGCTAAAGAGGTCTCTGGGAAAGTTAATAGCCGCCATGTGAAAAAATTGAGTGGGAAGGGGAAGTTTGCAAAATTCTTTGTCATGAAGGAAAACTTGGGCCATTTCTTTCACTGAAAACCCATTCACACCATTAAAGGCAGTTTTGTTTTTCTGAAAACACAATGGAAGGAATCTTCATAGCTACAGTGATGTAGTCTCTTGTCCAGTGCAAAATGGGGATGGGATAAAAAGGAACACATGATCAGATCAGGTGACCCGGGGGGTGGTGGTGGGTTTGCTGGGTGGAGAAAAAGAAAAACGATCAAATAAGGCATTATCTGCAGGCGCACGAGTCCACTGTCATGTTTGGGTAAACCTTGAGGACAACATTGTTGTCCTCGTCCAGGAACAGGATGCTGAGGGAAGACATCTTTTCTGGGACGCAGCAGGGCTCTGGAATACCTGGGACGACCCCGACTGCTCGGACAATGCTCTGGATGGTGGCGTGGTTGGAAGGTTTCAGGGACTGTTGAAAACAGAGGTCAGAATCACACACACTGAGTGAGTCACTTCTTCCAGGCACACATGGAGTGATTATAAACATGCTAACATAGCTCTGCTAACAGATGTGTCAACAAGCAAACAAGTACAAGTGGTATAATTATGCAAAACGTAACTGCATTTCGGTTAGAAGGCAAGTCATTCAGGACTATGAACTATTACTAGTAACTATTTTCACTTATACTCTAAAGATGGCTGACTTTCCTGAATTGTTTGGTGTGGCCTGCTAGCTTCCTAATATTAGCACCATGTGTGTTTTTGAACCTGTAGAACTTCCCATTGGCTGAGCAGATTGTTATTTAAAATGTATTTGACAATGTGTTTTATTTAATGACTCAGAAACTGGTTTCTCGAGGCAAACAGTGTTAAAAGTCCAACTAGTAAGTGAAGTCAGTCATGACCCCAGCTAACATGACCTGGCAGAGAATCACAGGCTTGCAGCTAATCAAGAAGAATCTCAATAGCACTAATCTTTGCTAACTGACCCAACCAGCTTTGCTATAACATCTACCTCCATTTTACTCCTTCTAAATAGAAACAAAACGTTCACTGTAATGAAGTTTGATTTAAAAACAACATAAAACACCAGCAGAAAAGCTAGCAAACGTTTATAAATTGTTGTGTAGAATTTAGTGCTAGCATCATGAATGTATAACACACATTGTTTACAAGATGTGAACAGTCCAGTTCTGTATATGTTAATACAACATATTTTATATATTAACGCTTTTTCATCTCATGGACGATTGAAACGTATTTTTGAAATGTAGTCCTGATTTAGGCCACTGATGCAATGGGAAAACGCGACCACTGGGTGGCGCTAACCTTCCATTCCACTTTTGTTTTTATGATTCCCATTTTTATATCGTTTACATCGCTATGATTGTATGGATGCGTTTTTAAACTCTCAAATTGTTCCGAAAATAAGCTAGCTGTGGTCACACGTGCACACTGTATTGGAGAACACAGTAAAAAGGTCAACCTGAATCCCTGTGAACGTGAATGGACCAACCTTAGACATTGGAAACTGACAAGATCCAGAGCAGTAATAGGCGTCAAATGACTTTGGTGAGATAATCCATTCGCTCCAACCGATGTCGGCGAAGTCCACCTTGAGGTATCTGCGTGCGCAATTCTTTGGCTCGTTCCACTGCTTCTTCCGGGCTTTCTTGATGGTCTGCTCGTCAAACTGCAGCAGTGGGTTTTTGTCTCGGAGGTTCTTGCGCGGTTTCTTGCGTGAACGCTTGGCTGCCTTATTCTCAATAGGGTCATAAGGGCTAGTTTCGTCCCAGGTGTGGATCTCGTAGGGGTACTCTGGGCCTGGTAGCTCGTTGTTCTGCAGCGGTAGAAGGATGTTGGCTGAGCGTTTCGTCCTATGTGGAGAAGAGCTGTTGTGGTTGCGAAGCTTGAGTTTCTGGAGTCCAGGCACTAGGCTGTTCTTGTATCTCTGGAGGGTTGACACGACGCTTTCGGGCTCGGAGATGGCCGAGTCGTTGGCGTAAACTAGGATGTAGGGCGAGCGCTCTGACAAGATCTTCTTCCAAGGCTGTTGTGCATGCGAATCGATGGAGATCCCTATGAGAAGCTCAGCATTATCCATTGCCTGGTTGACCACCCGGGTGATGTCTCTCCACTGCCAAGATATAAAGTCCCGGTACATCGAGGAGACATTGACAACAAAGTGACCAAGGGTCCTGGTTCTGTTGTTGACAAAAGCAAAGCTCCAGATGCTCAGGTGAACAGGAACTTGGCGTCTAAGGCCATGGCGAGTACAGAGCTTGGATTTCAAGCATCTCTGGCTGCTGTTGTGTAGATCTCCGATGTAATAATGTAGAGTTGCAGAGAGAATGTCCTCTGATTCGGTTAGGGAGGTTAGATTGAAAATCTGAAGCTGCTTGTTGTTGATTGTGCCTGGAGGAAAAACAGAGAAATTAATTGCAGCTGACTCGTCAGGAATTATCCAAGTATCTCTTCTGAGAGTTTTGAGTATAATGGGGATACATTTCAGGTGTCCATACTTGCAAATATAGGCATTTTCTCGTTTTGGTTTTAATGTTACTGGTAGAACAACTTTGGGCTAACGATATTTCACTCCTACATCCTGAAGGTTACGTAATGATTTTGGATTTTTGGTGATTCTCATTTTTGGTGGTCTCATTTCCAGCTCCAAAGTACAAAGGTGGTCGTTTGTAAATTCTAAGAAAGTACAAGGCATTGTATGAAATTTAGATCGGTTTACTCTGCCAATGTTAGAAATGAAGATCTAAGTATGCCCTTGTCTGTCATGTTTTTTTCAGTTATATTTAAAGAACTAACCTTTTAAAATAGTTCTGCTAACAGTCTTAAACATTTCTAAATGAATTGTCATGGCTTTAATATATATTAATGATATTCATATTTAATTATATGCTTAAAAATACTTCTCTTGAGGCTTCCAATTATTTCTTCCATAAAACACCAGTTTTCTGGTTGTACCTTTCACGAAGCGGGCCGAGTAGATCCAAAACCTCATGCCACCCTAATAAATAGTATGCCAGCACACTGAGTCCTATTTAGCACGGCAGGACGCGGTTTGGAGCGTCGCCTTTTAAGATCTGATACTTTCTTGAACCGACGTCTCAATTTTATACCCTTTAATTTGCAAAGGCGCACAATGTGCATGCAGTCTGACGTCAGATGAAGACCAAAAAACCCTCCAAAAAACACCACAGCAACGGCGCAACAACTCGAGTGCTTTTCACCACTTTTGCAGAAATGGAGCTGTGCGTTATGGCGCATTTTAGATTGTACGGCAGGTGGATTCCAATTAATGAGTCAACATCATGTAATGCACAATAACACGTAGCTGTATTTGATAAGGTTAAAGAGCCGTGTCAAAATTACGCGTAAAATTCCCAATGCACTGCACATAACTTTACGTACCCGGGTGCGCTTTGAAGCTGCGCACCGTGTTTCCATCGCGCAGCGGCCAAGTCGCGCTGGTGTATTTGCCGTAGAGCATCCTCATGTGCTCAGAGACGGTGTCCTGCACTGTTTTCTCCGCGTGGCTCTTCTCCACTTTCCGCTCCAAATCTTTGCCGTGTCCGGAGAAGTGGTCTTTCAGCATGGCGCAGTATCCACAACACAGACAGCTCCATCCCAGAAGGAGAACAAGCAGGCGATCCATGGCTCCTGGCAGAGTTTCTGGGCGCACGCTATAGGCTCTGAAAGTACTCAACCCCTCCGACAAGGTACCATCACTTGGGAGGAAAGGCCAAAATTGCAGCGCGGTGGAGGAATGAGGGTTGCCTTGCACTCCTGGAGTGCTGCGCGTCGTGTGTGCTGCGTCCGGTGCGCGCACTCCTGGTTTATGTGCGTGGAGCGACAGCCAATCGCATCCGCGCTCAGCTTTCATGTGAAGGTGAAGCGGAACGGACTGCAGATATATAGGGCTTGTGGGAGAGCAGTGAGGTAATTCACCTCACACTCTGCAACGGGGCAGCCAAACGGAGGGCAGAGGGGTTGAACAGGGAGAGCGGAACCTGAAGATAGAGAAATGGTGTACTAGAGCTGTACGGAAAAGTAGAGAGGGAGAGAAATGGGACCTCTGAGATCTCTGGTCAGGGGCGTTTCTAGACGACTGGGTGCACACAGAATTTAGAGGGGCACATCTGTCCCCGTTGACTGTCAGTCATTCATAGGCGCACAAAAATAAGTGTTAAAAACACACACATTTACAGATCCATTGCGCCCTAAAAAAATAAATAAATAAAAAAACAGAAAGAAACTGAATGCCTTGGTTTTACAGGGAAGTCCCTGTAGTGAGTTTGTGTAACATGCCCTGTTTTTTGTCTTTAATTTTATGTAAAATCAAAGCAAAGCTATATCAATACTAATCAGAAGCGTTCACACCAATTTAGGCAATTTTAGGGCCAATTTGGAGCAACCAATTAACCGAATGGAATGTGGGAGGATGTGCTGTAGTTCTGCTTAGCAATTCCGGTTAAAATGAACTGTTTATCACCATGTATTTAGAGGGGCACACCAACATTTTACTGGGGTAAGTGGGTCTGATTATTTACCCTCTCTGGTTGGAGAGAACTCAGTGAGAACAACATTGAGTGGTGGGGTGTGGGTGGATTCATGTTTATTACAGCTGCTGCAATCCTATAAAGTGGGATTTAAACCCTCAACCTTCAGGTCAGGAGGCCAGCGTTGTAACTGCTAAGCCACATTTTAAGTCTACAAGTCTTATGGGAAAAGACTGGACAGCTAAACATGCTAAATACTCTTAACTTAAACTCTGAAGACCAAGCTAGTGTGGAACAGCTTTAGAATTACAAACTCACTAGTGCGCAAAGTGATTAAATATTGATTCATCACATAATCAATCCATTTTCACAGTCATTTAAAAAGCTTTTGATGCTCTAAATTAAGACTGATGAAACAACTCTTAGCAGAGTTGTGTGTTTGGGTTGAGGGGCTGAATTAAGTGGCTTACGTGAGCATTAAGGGCTCTCTGCAATATTTTGTAAAAATTAATTGGCGTCAAGCGCACACATCCTGTAGCACAGAGGCTGGTCCGGATGTTGCATCCATACACACACCAGGCTCAGAGACAAGGTTTCAGACAGGTTCATTGGTCCGGGAAATTATTAACTCTCACTTCCCTGATGCTAATGGAGTGAAACTTAAATCTGACTCAAGAAGGTTTTAAAAGCACTTCAAATTCAAATCAGTTCATCTGGACACAAGGCTTTTGATGAAGAAAAGTTTTGTCACTCATCTAGGTGACCTCCACAATCCTATATACAGCACATTTGCATAATGACCGATACAGCCCCAGTGATTAATGATGGGACCGGTGATCAGTTCCACATATTATTATTATTATATTATTATTAATTACGATGGCCATGTGTGCTGGTCACACAGGATTGGGGAACAGCTGCGATAATGGCACTGTAAGGTGTTGAGAGGTGTACTTATGCCATCTCATTGGTTCAGGAATGGGCGTTTCCTTTTCTCATAGATGGCCTCTCTTCAAACCAGTATTTCTACCCATTAAGTAGCCTTGATCCGGGAATGAAGACTGAAGAGGTGCACTTCCTGCTCTGTAAGTGGGTGTAAACCATGGAGTCCTGGCATGATGAGGTTGCTATTTCATGTTGTGACAACGGTTCTGCCAGCAGCTGTTTGGTTTCCCCAATGTACAATTCCCGGAACTTAACGGCATACGCTATATCGCTTTATTTGTCCCAGGGGACCTGATCCCTGGTGTGGACCAGTTTCTGGTGAAGCCTGTTTTCGGTTTTAAAAGCAACTATTCACCTCAATTTCCTGCTATTCCTGCCACATATGGAATCACCACTGGTTGATGCTTAATCACTACTTCCATTGTTATGTAATGGTCCTGGAATCAGTCATTATGCAAATACGAAATATGGAAACATTTCTTCCAGTAAAACCCATATGTCCAGATGAGCTGATTCAACTTTCTCGGGTACTTACCTGCATCAAGACATGAATGCAAGCATATTACGAGAAGACAGACTGCAAAGCTACAATCTGGAAGTACAAATATGTGTACAGAATTACTGTAATTTCTGGCACCAGCTTGACCCAGATGTGAAACTTTTGGTCTTCAACATGTATCGTTTGCAGCTTCATTCAGCACAGCTCGGCAAAGTTGTATTTACAAAACCTCCTCCATTATGTTCGTAGTCTCTGGTCATTCTCAAAAAGTTTGCCAAGTGTCAGATGCAATCAGTTCTAGTAAACTAGAGGACTCAGGATGAGTTGAATCTGATTTATTTTCTCGAGGAAAGGAAACTACACAGTAGGTGAAATGGTTTTTATAATTAAAATTCAAACCACTGCAAAAAAGGATTAAATGGATGAAATGACATAGTATAAATCTGTAAACGTACACTGTGACCTTACGTTCGCTCGTGGACCTTGTAATTAGTGAGCTCTGAGAGACAGGGCTTATTGTACAACATGAGTGCCCAACCTCAAAGCCATGTTTCAAAATCTAGTAGAAAGCCTTCTCAGAAGAGTGAAGGTTATTGTATTAGAAGCCCGTTGTATTGGTACACATCCACAACTGGTACCCGTGTTTTTGTACATAATGTTTGGGTGTCTACAGTGATTAAAAAAAATATTTATTATTTTCTTATTATTTTTTTTATAGTTTGAGAGACCAGCATTTACTGCCCCAAAATGTTGAATAATGCCTATATAGACTGTGGTGGTGTATCCTAAAAATGATAATAAATACAGCATTGAAGCGTTCAGCATCTTCAATAATTCACAATGTAACGTAAATAAGCTTTACTTTGCAGTTCGATTGTGCCTGGCAAAAGGCAAGTAACTATAATTAGGAAGGTTTATGAATTGCTACCTGTGAATATTTTGAATATTTACATAGTGACTTTTCTTCTGGATCTTTGTTTCTCGTGAAGTTTTGCATATTTTTTCTTGGCTGTTGATTCTTCTATTCATACTTTGACTCAACTCTTTCTATCCAATTTGCCAAGGTAATGGTCTACTGAAAGAAACAGATCACCTGGATATTCATACATTGCTTACTGTTTAAAATCATTAGATGAACAGTTTGTATCTTCTATTAGGTTTTTGTTCCTTCTAAGTCAGAGTAAATGCAAAAAAATTACACATTCAGATGTTACTGACAAATCAAGGAACACGATGGCTTTATGAGGACCAAATCTAATATGCTTTAATTGTAACATGTCCCACACAATGGCAACGACTTAGACTTTCCTGGTTTTGTGATCATAGATGACAACTTGCATGTAAATGTCAGACTGGATAGGACTTCTGGAGGAGTTGTCACCAGGAATTGCCTGTGGAGATGAGAAGAATTAGCTACAATACAATGTTTATTGCGTATTTATTCATGCATTTAGCTTAAGTAGCCAATTTAGACATGACTGGGAATTAAATGCATTTGTGCCTAATTAACTAACACATTTAAAACTAAATATTTATTATCATATTTAAAGTTTCCATCTTAGTTGCCCTTTTTCTAACACCTGAGACTTGAGGTTCATCATGAAAGTTCTACCCACCTGCTTAAAATCAGTTTCCCCAAACCTTTGTTCACGTCTCTTGTACCATAGCTGGTTCACAGATCTAGTAAAAGTCCGGTAAAATTTTACGTGCCATTTTTCTACCATTTTTCTTCTCCCAAAAATGTGGCTAACTTTGACAATATCTTTTTTTGCCAATACATGCCTATCAAACACACAATCCTAAAATATACCCTTAGAACACAAAGGTTATTTGATTGCAATTGTGTTCTGTAGTGACAGTTTTTATTGTTGCACACCGACTGTTAGATTTTGAGCCGCATTTACTTAAAAACAATAAAATCTAACTACTCACTACTCACCATGTGGCCATGAGGACAGGGTTACAGGTCAAATGTGGTGGTGTAGCTTATGGACTGCTGCATTGTGTTTTGGTGAAAGCATGCAAATGTGGGACCCTATTTTTAAAATACTTTTCTTTTTAAATTAAATAAAGCTATGATTATTTATTATATATTATTTTTATTAGAAATTCTGGTTTTGTATTTATTTAGCTAATTACTTTCTCAGTTAAAGCACTAACTCAAATAGATCATAATTCTATGTCTGAATGTCTGAATTGCCATTTGAGTTGTGGAACTGTTTGAACACATTTTCTTGCATAGTTGGAGCTCAAGGTGTTGACTTGGCCTCCAAATTTTCAACTTGGAAGACTTTAAGGATCTACAACTAACGTGTCAGACATCACGGGTCACCTTCAGAGGTCTTGTTGAGTCCATGTTTTGAGGGGTTAGAGCATTGGCCGACTCAATTGCTTTAGTGCACTGGCTGGTCAGTGTGTTATAACTTTCTCTTCCATTAGTTTTGTAAGACTCAATATATATTGAGTAACTGGATGAGATAATAAAATAACAATATGCAAATAAATTTAGTGCATCATATCTATAGGAATGCATTCATATGGTAAATGAGGTCATGGTTGGTAAGGGCCTGGGCTGGGTTCTGGGCACTCGGGTGGTTTTGGCGTCTGGGTTTCTCAAGCCTCCCCCTCGTTTTTTAATAGCCGGCCTGGTCGGGGTGTGCTCGACCACAGGCACAATTCGTCTCTGCCATCTTGGCCTCAACGAGCGTTCAAAGCGGCCTGTCGGCAGCGCTGCATCTGTACTAAAATAGCCGGCGCTCATAGTGCAGAGATGAAGAAACCAAAGTGGCTTGGTTTTCCAGACTGGAATTTAATGCACATTCTCTTGTGTTTCATCCAACCAGATTAGACATACGGAGGAAGCACCTGTCTCATGATCTTTGTCCAAGAGCAGTGCTGTTTGGATTTCAGCCATGATCAGTACAGTAATGTCAAATTCAGTTTTATTTTTAAACTCTGTACAGTAGGATTCAGAGCTCTACTGGAAGGCTTTAATGTAAGGTAGGGTCAAACCATATTACTAGGAATGCAGTGGCCATATGAATCAAAACACTGATCTGAAAGCATTTTAAAGTAGTTTTGATCCTCCTGATAATTACATATGAATTCCATGTGGGAACAGCAAGAAGGGACTGTGGTTGCCTAGCGGTTAAGGCACTGGACTCTGGACCTGATGGTCCTGGGTTCAAATCCCACCTCTGCCAA
>JAUZSU010169288.1:0-13273 GCA_034780255.1 Parotocinclus maculicauda | reverse complement strand
ATAATACAATATATATATATATATATATATATATATATATATATATATTACATTTTTTGTTGTATTTCGCGGATCTGCCGCAGTACCAATGGTTGGTACCATTTTTTTTTATCTTTTTCCGCCCTCCGGTGGAGAACCAATGGTTTTGTTCTGTTCATTTAATTTTTTCCCAGATTCACTTTCATTTAATTGTAAGTTAAATAAATGTAATTTTTAAATTTATTTTTATTTCTTCCTCCTTCCTTGTATTGATTCCACATAGTCCTCGAGAAATTTAAAAATGCTGAAAAACAAAGATTTATTTTAATTTTTTTTTCTTCCCTCCTCAGTAGTTTCTTAAGTAGGGAAATCCGAGGAACAAGCAATTAAAAAAGTCTGGGCTTAGCTACAAATTGCCAGAGTGGATCCCGATGTGAAAATGTGTGTTTTCGAAACTCACCTGAGTGATGTGTACAGCTGTAACAGGTGCCGAGCAAACCGAGGAGTGGCTGGGTGAATTAGGGAGGGACTTACAGGGACCGATGGAGAGCTGCTGCTTCTTCCGGGTCGCAACGATTTTCTGAGCCACTAAACACAACACACACACAGGGTACCTTTAAGAGCCGGTCATCACCAAGATCTATCACCCGATTAAGAAGCGAGAAGGGTCTAAAGAAGCGCCAAGGTACCAAGACAGCCAGTGATTAAGGGCACGAGGAATGATTCTCACATTGACATTTTCCTCTACCCCTGGATGAACCAGTCTACTCCATTACAGCTCATAAGGAGCTGTCAAGCAGTGCTGACCTGCGGCCCTCATTCCACCATCACTCTCAGCTCGCATCCTGAGCATCCCCATTATTTAACTATTATAACCCCATGTTCATTACTCAAGGACTCCCAGAGAGCGCTATCGGCTCACGCAAAAGGGTGATGTCAATCAATAGGTCCCTTCTGGCCCTTATCGATCACCGGGCAATCGGCCACAGCTCTGCAGAGTTCAAGCTTACCGTCACCGTCCTTCTACCAGCGATAGATCTTAGGGTTCACCTCAAAACTTCGGCTTTGAATTCAGGGATATTATTGAAACTGATTTTAATTTAGCATATACAGTGTTCCCTCGTTTATGGCGGGGGTTACGTTTCAGGATCACCCGCGATAAACGAAAATCTGCAAAGTAGGGACGCTATATTTATATAAGTATTTATAAACTATTTTAGCAGTAGAACTTGCAGAATGTTTGGGTTTCATCGTAGGGCTTGAATCAATTTAGTCTATAATGAAACTTTCACAAACAGCGAACACAAAACCGCAGATAAAAACTTGTCATGTCGGCAAGTAGGGACTCAGGCGGCCGATGCTCTAGTCTTACTTCTTGTTTTTGGTGAGTATTCATCCGCTGAGTAAATATGCTATTTACTGTAAATTGTAATATTTTATGATTTATATCATTCCTTTATTGTTAGAATTAATATTTTTTATATACTTTTTTATACATTTTGTGATTTTTTTAATGTGAAAGTTCATCAAATACATGTATATGTATACGTTAACTATACCACACGTTCTACACATGTGCAGATCGAGTTCAGCAAAAACCCGCAAAACAGCGAAAATCCCCGATATGTTTTCCATTCATATTTTTCGAAAACCCGCGATGCACCGAGTCCGCGAAAGGTGAACCGCAAAGTGTTGAGGGAAAACTTTATATATATATATATAATATATATATAAAATGGTCTTTTTGGAAGGATAGCAGCAAAGCAACTGCTTTATCAGAAGTGAAGAGGATGAAAAGGCTGTGATATGTTAAAGTTCACAAAGATTGGAATGAAGATCAGTGGAAATATGTTGTGCCGAAGCAAAGTTTGACGAAGTGCAAGATGATTGCAAACTTTGAAATAAATTGTCGCCTGTATGTTATATATAGTCATTGGTAAAACAAATATCTAGTGGTGGCCTTAGACTTTTGCACAGTATTGCATGTCAGTGGAAACACAATGATGGAACAATAAAGTTGTGTGCACTGCTGTGCGCCGGTGTATACACGGAAAGACTTAATCCACGCGGGCCTCTTTTGAGCGAGCGTTGAAGGAAGTAACGTGTTAGGGGATCTTTAGCAGATCTTCTCTCTTTCCTGGCCAGGTCGGATGGAAAGAGCGCTGTGAATGATCCGAGTTAAATGCTTATCAGCTAAGAGGGATCAATATCATGTTACTCTTAAGAGAAGGAAACTGTGAGTGTGTGACGGACAAGACTAATGTAATTCAGACTCCTTGCAGTGCTTGGCCCCAGAAGCATGCGACAGGGACAGCCATCTGCGCACCAGACCCCCTCACATACACACACACACACACACACACGTTAGGGGTTCCAAACGAATCGATTGACTGGGGTGTCGGGGGCCACTGGGGACGGCCAGGGCTAAAGGTAAGCTACGCAGGCACCCGGGGGTCACACACACATGGTGTTTCCTTACAGAGCATGCTAAATCAATTAGCCTCTTCGTTTCAGCACACACGCATTAGGCCTTATGCTAATTCTCTAGGGACTAGGCTAAATCAGAATCCAGTTAGAGAGGTATGTGGCTAAAGCTATCTTATTCCAGTTTAGGTGAAATAAAGAGGAGAAGCCAGACTGCATCCTAGCTGTAGATATAGCTATTAAGAGTAGATTACTGTTCTGGAATGGAGAACCCATTAGTGTTGGTCATTGGTCTCGTGTGTCTGACAGACAGTATTTTGCTAAATTCTTAGGCCACCATTAGATTTGTTGCCTTAGCAGTGGTATAATGACCATATACAGTGGTACCTCAGTTCTTATCGTTAATTTGTTCCAGAAGGCTTGTTCGAAAACCGAAAACGACTGAGCAGAAAAAAGTGCTGAGCAAATTTTTCAATTTAAATTGCATGTATCCGTTTCAGAACCCCAGAAAATTCACATTGTATAAGGCATTCTAGGCATTAGTGCAGTTGTATTGTACAAAAGCTCCCTGATTTACGATGGGGATACATTCGGACAAATCTATCATAAGTTAAACGTATTATAAACTGGAGTTTAATAGAGTCTGTCCTGTATCATAGAGGAGCTTATTAACACCTAAAATAACCTACAGTTGGCCAACATTAACATAAAGCTTTTTATAATAGTGTTTAAAAAAAATCAAAAGGAATTTAGAGACTAATGGATTGAAAGTGAAAGCAAAACACTTACTCTATTTGTGAACTCAGGGCACTAGCTCCCAATGCCAACTGCTCAGCCTGAAAGCAATGTGGATTTTTTTCTTTTGGTTGACTGTAATTACAAACCTATGCAGGACTTTTTTGGTCTAAGACTTGAGTACTGTTGATGTAAATAATAAAGTAAAACACAATAAAGATAAACATGGCTGTGCCAAGAGCTATTATAATCAAAAGAAGGAATCAGTGTGTACTGAATTGTGAATCATGAATCGAAGCCACGCAACTTGACTCATGCAAATGGAAGCAGGTGCAGCAAATGCTGGGTAAACGCAAAAACTGAGACACATTTTTCTAGTCAAAATACGTAAAGAACCAAATTCCATGGGTTCTGAGATGCTTAAGAACCGAGGTACCACTGGACCAAAAAATGTTCAAAACTTGGGCTCTTCAGTCCATGTTACACTTTTTCACTGAGTTCTAATTTTTACAAGACATTTTCATTGTGGTGGCCTGGTGTTTCATATTACTTCCGACATTAGCCATAAAGTTGTGCAAGTTTTAGAGAAAATATGTTTGTTTTATTTTATTTTTCTATGTTTTTTTGTTTAATACCATCTCCAACACACACTTGACTAGTTTTGCCGATGACCTGCCATGGCGTCATGATCTTCAAGAAGTACCAGTACATGTTAACGGCAGAACTGACAGCTTCTGCCAGGAAGCTACGACAGGGTTGTGGTTGGACCTTCCAGCAAGACCATGATCCAAAGTAAACATTCAAATCCAAACAAAATGGATCAGTGACCACAGCGTTTGACGTTGGCGTTCCTGCCTGCTTTGTACAACATAAAGGTACCTTAAAAGTCATCTAACTAGTCAAAAGCATGGCTAGCTGACCTAAGCTGCCTCTTCATGGACCACACATTTACACAGTATTGTATGTTTATGCTTTGAAGAAAGAATGCTTTTAGGCTCAGTTTCCAAATATACTGCTCACAAAAATACTAGATATTTCAAAATGTTATATCCCCAATGAAATATCCCATTATTTTTGTAAACAGTGTAGTATATTTGCCTAAAGGTGGCATTTCCTTGTAGATTTGAAGACCTGGTGGCTCTGTCTTTAGCAGATCTTGGTGATCTTGGTGGGACTTTTGCATCTTGAACCTTCCTCTTCGGCGTTTGGGGGCAAAATACATTTTCATCACAGCTCTGGATATTTAAACGTCTTATTTATTGCCCTAAAAGTGGATATGTTCCATGTTATGTTTGGCCAGAAGGTCTAGGGAGGAAGTCCAGTGGTTGTTTTGTGAAGGCCTGTAAGGCATCAAAAAGTGTTTCCAGTCTAGTGAGTCACATAAACATTTGCAGCTTGGTCATTGACTCATATTTGGGTTCCTAAAGGTGGGTACTTGTGAACCAACGATCAGTACGACCATGAATCGTAGTTCCTGATCAGTCCCACTGAAATGGATGATTTCTTCTAATGCTACTCTCTTCTCTGATGAGAAGTCCTTTCATTTATTATAGTACAAATTCTTACAAGGCTTCAGGTTTGACCACTGTTGGTCTATCTTGAGACTGTCTGATCCTTGCAATGTAATGTTAGATCTTTTTGGCTTGGCCTAGTTACAAGCGCCATAAAACTCCTCCACAGTCCCAGAATTCTCTGCTGTCCCCGTGCTTTGGTTAGCTTACCCCTCTAATGTGTTCCACAGAGCTGCTTCTGTCTGCAAAATGAGCTTTGACCTGATAGTTTGTGCTTGGGATGCGCTCCATACGAGTTGGGTTTGTTTGTCAGTCAGACAGTCTGTCCTTTAAAGAATGAGACATGGATTGTCGGATGGTGATCTGCTAAAGCTATTGAGTCCTCCTCACTCTTCAGCTTGAGGTCAAACTGCACTGGTGGTGATAAGGGATAAGGTGGAGGTGGAGTTTGGTATTTGGTGATTTCTGGGACAGGATCATGTTGGCAGAACAGTTTTATGAATAATACATGCTTTAATAACTAAGATTACTGAAAAAATGATTTTCTTTTAAGATCTTAACCCACAGATTTAAGCTTTTTAAGCTAATAGTCACACAGTGTAGAAAGTCTCTGGATAAGGTTATATAAGCCAGTCAAAGTCAATTATGTAAAGGTTCATCAGAAGCATCCATCAATTCAAGATTTATGGATATGTGCTGGACAGCTAGGAACAGCAGTGGTTATGGAGCCTGGGAACAGGGAGAGGTATACCCTGGACAGGGTGCCGGTCCATTGGAGCAGTCCTTTTCGTTGCAAGGCCAGCCCAAGGTTTGAACTCAGGTCTTCAGGAAATGCTGTTTCCAGCATTTTGACTCTTACCCCTAAAAGTTGGTGTTATACAACGAATCCAGAATGAGTAGGAACACATTTAGTTGCACCCAAAACCACTTTAGTGTAACCGATTTGTCTTGTGTTTTTTAAAGGTGGGATCAACTAGGTTTCCTGTAAAATTATGTCACAAAAAGACTGGCCATATCATGTCAAGACTGGTTGTAGTTGTATCACAGCAAGACTGGTTGTAGTTGTATCGCAGAAGGACTGGTCGTAGTCGTATTACAGAAGGACTGGTCGTAGTCGTATCACAGAAGGAGTGGTCGTAGTCGTATCACAGAAGGACTGGTCGTAGTCGTATCACAAAAGGACTGGTCGTAGTCGTATCACAAAAGGACTGGTTGTAGTCGTATCACAAAAGGACTGGTTGTAGTCATTTCACAAAAGGACTGGTTGTAGTCATTTCACAAAAGGACTGGTCATAGTCGTATCACAAAAGGACTGGTCGTAGTCATGTCACACCAAAACTGTGTGTAGTCCTGTCACACCAAGACTGGCTATTGTACTTTCACACCACACCTAGTCTTTGTTTAAATAGCCTTGGGTACAGCTTGCACTAATTACACTTACAATATTTGTGTCACTATATGATCCCTTTCCATGCAGCTCATTTAACACAACGTGGTCGAATAATATATTGATTCAGTAAGAAAGGGCACTTGGATTAAACTCCCCATCACTCAGATCTGATCATTTCACTGCAGCACTGCCTGGAGAGCAGCATGGAACTTAATGAGGATCTTGGCCTGCTAATTCCCCCGAAGCCAAGCTAATTAACCTTATTACTCGCAGCTCGAAACAATCTCTCGCTCCTCCTGATTAAACAACACGTGTTTTTCTCTGTCTGACAATTAGTCCGTTTAGAGGTTACACTAACCGCACTGATCAGGAATGAGAGCGCCGTACAGTCAGCGCACACACACAAACACACAAAGCAGCTGGCATCTCTCTACAGGCTGCGTCTTATTAAGTTATGCTTTGCCATTTCGCGTTTCCTTGAGGAGCTGTCCCAGTTGCCACGCACATTTCTTATTCCAAAGGGAGCCATTCTCCAGAAACAGAGCCCTTATTTCATTAGGCCAGCAGAACGCATCGAAATTGGAATAAGGCTTTGGTTTCTCAAGCCTGGGAATCAATCGGTTTCCACATGGTGTGGGATACAGTGCGAGCGAGCCTCGGCTCTTCCGAAAATGAATCACGTCGTACGCATGACTTGGTTCTAGATGTAAGTAAAACTGGCTGGAATATCTCCGAGCCGAAGGAATATTCTGAGCCAGACATGTTAACTTTGCTTGTAATGAATGCAAGCTGTTAAAGAACAGTTAACACAGGGAAAATATAGTGATTAGACCATTTTTATGGTGATGAGCTGTGAGGCTTGGCTGCTGCATGTTCTACTGTAACCTAAGTGTGTGGCGATTAGAGATCTTCACTATACTTTGTGTGAAGACATGAATTCATTCATTTTCTTATCTGCTTAATCCTAGTCAGGGTCAGGCCAAGTCAGATTTCTTTCTCTTTCTAGAGCGCTTTTTACAATGGAGCATTGTCTTAAAGCAGTTATTCAGTATTAGATGAGGCCAATTTTAAACTGAGCAAGCCTAGGCAACAAAGGTAAGGCAAACTCCCTGAACATTAGGCCAGACTTTTTTATTGCTTGTTTCGCGGATCCGCCGACGATCATATTTGAAGAATACAAACAAAATTTTTTATTTTTTTTTGGTATTTCTTGGATCCGTAGCAGCACCAATGGTTGAAATGAAAAATATATAAATATTTTTTTAGCTTTTTCCGCCCTCCGGTAGAGAGCTAACGGTTTTTTTCTGTTCATTTAATTTTTTTTCCAGATTCACTTTAATTTAATTGTTAAATAAATTTTATTTTAAAATAAAAAATTATTTTTTATTTCTTCCTCCTTCCTCGTATTGATTCCACATAGTCCTTGAGAAATTGAAAAGTGCTGAAAAATACATTTTAATTTATTTTTATTTTTTTCCCTCCCTCCTCAGTAGATTCTTAAGTAGGGACATCTGAGGAACAAGTAATTAAAAAAGTCTGGCCTTATAAGCAAGAAACCTTGGGGGGACCAAGACTTAAAAAGGGACCAAACCTCCTTGGGTGGAATTGTAAAAAAAAAGGGTTGTGGGAAAGCCCATGATTAGCTGGTGGGACAGGGCCCATTCAGGAACATCCTGACAGAAGTTTATTGTAGGACACTTTGGAAGCACTAATTAACTTAACAAGCATGTCTATGGAATATGGGAGGAAACAGGAGTACCCAGAGTAAACCCATGCCGAAAGTCGACTGGGGTCGGGTTCTAACCAGGAATCTGGGAGCTGAAACAGTGCTAATCAGTGCACCACAGTGCTGCCATTATGTGAAAAGGAATAATGTATTGTACCAGTCACAAAAATTTGTACCCTAATGAAATACCCCATAATTTTTGTCATGTATTTGTCGAACAGTTAATCGTGATGAATCACTTTTTTTTGCTCCTGTTTGAGTAATGAAATTATCTCTTTAACATATTGATACTAATGGGGTTTTTTCTATTTAAAAGCATTACAGAGCTAAGAAAAAAGTGGACATTGTAAATTTTAACAGAATGTATTTACTACTTTTAAAGAGGGGCATTTACAGTTTTATTATACAACAGATAGTTCTGGCTTCATGAATTGGTTCTTACTCTCTTCTTGCTGTCTTCTCTTTTTCACACCAAAACAGTATCAAACTTCTGATAGAAGAACCCTGATAAATACAGAAATTATATTGTTGAATTCTTATTGAATTAGTTTATATAGTTTGGTAGTCTTTTACAAACATTTGAAGCGTACTGTGTTGGAGCATAGGGAATTGTTAACTACTTTTTGACGGAAGGTATTGTCAGTATTCGAGAACACTTCGTATGAATTTCAGGTCTTTTTTGATTTATTTTTATGTAAAAAAAAAACCTGTTGAATAAAAGCAACAATAAAAAACTCTGCTGCGATTATCTATGGCACTCGCCTACTTTTGATAACGCACTTTCAGTCGCATTTTATTGCTTTTATCAGTACGAACTTACTTTAATGCATCCCTTTTAGGACTCCTCTTTTTGACTTCTTGTTTGAGTGTGTGAATTATGAATTGCTAGTGTAGTTTGTTGGCTAATTTGAGATCGCTTCTGATCCGTCGTTCCAACCCCTTTCGAGTTAACGAAGGCCAAATGCCATTTAAATTGGACTTTTTTCGTTTCGATTGCACTCGGCACCAGACATGAGTCATAACTGCGCCACTTAACACGCATATGTAAAAAGTTCCATTTTCACCAAATTGTCAAGGCTTGATGATAGCGAGGCGTCTACACTGAGCCAGACCACCGAACGGAGCTGCTGACTGCTATCTGCTTGCCAAATCGGCTGGGCGTAAATGGGCTCCACGTGTCTGGCCTGGCTGTGATTGACAGCTTGTCACTCCCTGTTTGGAGCTTCATGGAGAGTCCACAGATAGCATCTCTACTGGGCTGAACAGCAGGATTGAATGTGCCGGGAGGAGGGGCCTGGGTGACCCCGCCCAGTGTGGGTCAGGCTGAATGGAGATCGGGAAGATGGGGGTTGAATAGCTGGCAGATAAGAGTAAAGGGAAAGAAGTGTATGTGTGTGTGTGTGTGTGTGTGTGTGTGTGTGTTCTTATACCCTCTATAACCTGTGAGTGTGCAGAACTGCTAGAGAGAAGTAGAGATGGAGATTTACACCAATGTTACCACAAGGAACGTAGTCAGCAGTGACATCGTTTTGTTCCTTTGATGTGGGGGATCTAATTGAAACAATCAGGTCTATGATGTTTGATTTTATGGCACAAACCTTTAAGGGAACGACTTGGACATTTTTATGCAAAACATTGAAAATACTGGGAAAATGCAGTCTGTGCAGAATATGGACCCCGTCCCAGATGATGCACCAGTAGCACTTTTCCACTGAAAATCTGCAAGTGCTGTTGCCAGAGCGAGTGCTCAGCCCAGAGAACCCTCTGATTAATTCAACGTGGTACGTAGTAAAGCTTCACGTCCAGTACAGGCGCGCGAGTCACCTGTTTTCTGTGAGCTCTGATCGTAAGCAGCGTTTTTATCTGCCTACAGGACATTTGCCACACAGTAAATAAACGCATGTTTCTGTGTACACAAAGGTTCCTGATGCCAGGAAGTTAGTGCAGATGGCGTGCTCTCTTAACAAACACTTGAGGCCATCACACTGTGCTGGCATTATTGATGGAAGCCCTAGTCGTAGTGTTTAAATATACTAAGGCCAGACTTTTTTTATTGCTTGTTTCGCAGATCCGTTAGATGATCATATTTGAAGAATACAAAAAAATAAAAAAAATTTTTTTGTATTTCTCTGATCCGCCGCAGCACCAATGGTTAAAAAAAAATATATATATATATATATTTTTTAGCTTTTTCCACCCTCCGGTGGAGAGCCAGCGGTTTTCTTCTATTCCTTTAATTTTTTTCCAGATTCACTTTAATTTAATTGTAGGTTAAATAAATGTTATTTTTAAATAAAAATTTATTTTCATTCCTTCCTCCTTTCTTGTATTGATTCCACATAGTCCTCGAGAAATTGTAAATTGCTGAAAAATAAAGATTTATTTTGATTTTTTTTCTCCCTTCTCAGTAGATTCTTAAGTAGGGACATCCGAGGAACAAGCAATTAAAAAAGTCGGGCCTTAACTCCATTAATGCATAGTCTGGAATGAATTCAGTTCATTTACATTATCCTTATGGGAGAAGGAAATTCTCATAAGAAATGTATTTCTTATAGTCACAGTGTGTAGAGTGGAGAAAAGACTCAAATATTTTCTCAAATATTCTCTATGTTCTTATAACAGGATTTTACTTAAAACTACCCTTCATAAGTGCATAACTCAGCCCTGGAAAAGGCCATTCAGAACATCGTCTACTTCAACCGCTCTCCTGGTTACCATTTGTTATAATGGATTCGATTTTTAAAAAATCGTACATTATAGCAGATGTTTGTACATCAGGAGTACAGATACAAGTTTATCGCAGAACTTTTTGAAGAATAACACATTTCTGTAACATTTGTCTTGAGAATGACATGAAAAAATATTTTTGTCCCAGAACATATAGTACAGACTGCAAAAGAGCACATGAAATAATGAACGAACATCACGTATAGATAATCTGATCTGACCCTGGATCAAAAAGTCTCCAGACGTACAGTGTACACAACGTTTGACGTTGGCACTATGAAGCGTCTGCACGCCAAACTTAAGCATCACCCTTCAGGGATTTTCTGTTCTGACGCATAGTTTTAAGAAACGCACCACCAGGCATTCGGTTCTCAACCACAGCTCAGTCCTGGCATCCCAGAATCGAGCAGAGGATCCCCAGTCTGGCAGAACGGAATGCCACAGAATCCTGTGTGATGTCATGACGGAGTAGATGGAATCTGAATTTGAATCCTCAGGCGGCTTGGTTCTGGCTGCAGCCGTTTACGTCCAGTACAGCTCCGGAATGTGCATGCTCAACCATGCCTGTAGGGGAGCTGGGAATTCCCTTGGAAATAATTGTTGTTTTTGTACAGCTTGTGCTACTAGTTCAGCACGGCAGAGTCAAAGCCCCTCCTTTCTTTTTCCATAAAGGTGGCAGAATCCTACGTTGAAATTAAGGAACGGACTAAACCTCCCATGCTCGACTGGTTTTTGTTGGCACCTTCATCAGCTGATGGGGCCGCTGTTGCAGTTATGGGTAGACGATGCTCATCCAACCGTCCTTCCACAGACACGGCCGACTGCGTCTGTGTAGTGTACCGGTCTCTCCGGTAGTGGCCTAGCGTATTTGACAGCTACGCCACCCAAGTGATTGGCAACATTTCTTTTCTTAATATGAGCAATCTGGTCCTGTCACACTGATATTTAGACACTGGCTCAAACTTCTTCTCTATAACCAGCTGGAACTGCAGCTGTGGATGACTTCAAGTTTGAGGAATTGTATGCCATGGAGGATCTAGTTTTGGTGTGTGTGTGTGTTGGATGGATGGTGGGGTTGGGGGGTAGGGGTGCTTAGCACCTTCACTGCATAGTTATTAAGCTCTCATTTTTATCAATGTTTGACTCAACTGCAGTTCATGACAAGATAGGTGCAAACGACCATGGATTAGGTTTAGAGAAGACCTAAAGCAAATAGTTTTGTCAATACTACTACAGTGCTTACAGAAATTATGGGATATTTCAAAATTAATATAAAAAAGATCCCACAAGAACTCCTGGACAATCTGATCCTGTCCATGCCCCATCACTGTCAGTGTGTGTTGGCACTCTTTGGTGACCATACACACTGCTGAACACAATGTGGGGGCACTCTCATATTGTTTAACCTGCTGTTCACCCCCATGAATTTGTAATTTGCTACTCCATCACAATAATTGATTTTCTTATCTCTTATCTCATTTGTGTAATCAAACAACTTTCTTTGGTTTTACATTTCCCTTTCTGATGATCTTGTTTATAAAATAAAACCAAATGCTTCTTTTTTAATCACCTCATATTCATTTGAAAATATCCCCTCATTTTTGGGAGCAGCATATTTAAGAAGACCCCTGAATAAGCAATGAGGTTGGCATGGCTTGGCTTGACTTATCAGCTTAGAGGGAGAGAAGATATTCTGACTCATCACCTGGGCACTATGGCCCACTAATTTGGGAGGAGCAAAACCCCCAACCCTGATCTCCCAAAGTGCTCAACTGAGAACTACATTTGTTCCTAGGTTTTTTTTTTGCTTTTCATTCACACTTCCAGTAGGAACTCTGTACCTCTATTGATCCATTTGTCTGCATTTTTTCTCGTTTTTAAAAAAAAATTTTTATTAGTATGTTGTTTATATGCCTTTTGTTGTACTTGTATATTTAAAAATTCCGGCTGCTCACAACGTAGCCACTTGCACCTGTCCCAGTCGCTGTACAATTGAGTTGTTACATCTGGACCAGTCACCGTCCTACATCACCCAGGGTTCCTATGCACAAAAGAAAAGTACCTACCCAGAAGTAAAAGCTAAAACTGTCCCCATAAATGGCGTTCTAAAAACACTCATTTCCAAGCCCTGCGGTTTCTCCAGGGGTTCTAAGAACTTTGACATCGGTCCTTTTACAGCCTGGCACTGCTCCCTTCCCCAGGATCTATGAGGTCAGGGTTTGATGAGGATGAAAGTAATGCAAATTATATGCTCCAGCCTTCACAGTAGCCAGATCTTAAACCACTTGAAGATCTATTGAACTAAAAAGATGGATTGTGCTCCACCAGAATTATCAAAGCAGCAAATCTTTTAGAGGAATGATCCTCCGTTCCTCCAGTACACATCCATAGATTAGTTCAACCTACGCCAGGGTGCACTGAAAGTGTACTGGTGACACGTGGAGGATCAAGGCTTTACAAAGACTGTGTACAGCTGTTCATTTAAAACAAAAAAATTATTGATTACAAAATGATTAGTTGATCAGGTTTTAATGTTTGTAGGCACTGCAAGTGTTTGTGTGAAATTTAACATTTTTGGTTTATTTTATAAATAAATGACAAGAGTGAATGAATAAACGACAACGGCATTTAACCGCTGTAAATAATACAGTCGATTCCGGTTAATGGGACCACATCGGGACAGGGTCGTTTTGGTCCTAATAACTGGCTGGTCCGATTAAACGAACATTCCCTATGTTACAAGACGGGACGTGCTCTGTAACATATTAAATGTTTCTTAAA
>JAUZSU010169278.1:0-13273 GCA_034780255.1 Parotocinclus maculicauda | reverse complement strand
TAAACTCAGTCTTTCATTAAACACCATTCACGGCTGATCGGCGCTTCATTCATGGATCTGTTAAGTCCAGATCTTAAGTCCAAACCCAACCAAGCTGCTCATGATCTACAACTCTGGCTTTAACGTTTTAATCGAATGTAAATCATAACATCCTGTACTTTTAGTTCTAACACCAGGATCTCACTTTGATTTTCTCCTGTTGGTAGAAAAGTGACTTTTAATAAGAGCCTAAATTAGAAGTATTTTTAATCAGACCCGTTTTGTTTGCGGACGTCGATCAGCACGTGCATGTGTTCAAACACCAGTATGTCTTTTGTAAATTTCCCAGTCATGACGTCAGGGTTGGCAGTGTCGTACAGCAATATTAAAACACTTGGTAGGTTTGTGTGACCAGCAGATGGCGCTGTAGCTCTAGATTACAAAAGCCCAGAACTTGATTCCTTTGTCGGATTTAATTTGGGGATTGATCTCATTAGTCACTGATTAATTTGTCATATGTCAGTTTAATTCTGCTGTTCAAATGCCCAGGTGTTGAAGAAAGGTTGCCAAATTGTGTTGATTTCTGTATAATTTTTGTACTCCTTTTTGGTTTTATATTCCTTTGTGTGCTTTAACTTTTATTTATTCTTTCTGCAGGCCGGCTAAGAAAAGCGTAGTTAAAATCAACCTTTCTGAACCATCTGTTGAGGTATCATCCTTGAACCACACACACCATATAAACAGTTTACACACTTTACATCCACCACACGAACTGCATAAAGGCAAGCTAGGACTAATCATGATTTATACACACAACCATTCAAGGTGCTTTTAAAAAAACTGGGTTAAAGAGATCAGTTTAATAGGCTATATGATCTACGAAATGAGGGGGAGTGCAAGGTTTTTACATCCCTGAGAGCTGAAAGCTTCGTTTAGAGCTTTTCATTTTGATTTTATTTGCTGTAACTGGTCACTGTATGACTTCACGCTGTGATGTTTTAATCTCTTTGTACATACAATTCTTTATGAATATGTAGGATTTGAGGTATCTTGTTTGATCACAATTAGCTCAAAGTAGGAGTGTAACGGTATATTGTAAAAATCGAATTGATCTATATCATTTCATATAAACCTGAGATTGATCTTTAAAGTCGGTCTTTTTTCCCCTCTTTTTTTTTTTTTACATCTTTGATTCCTAAACCATGGGGGCTGGAATGGAGGTGCACTGGAGCACCAGCACCAAGACTGAGGGAGGGTCTAAAATCACACCCATAGACTGATATTACTGATAATAAAATCTTATAAATGCATATGCACTTAAGTGGACCTAACCCATCATACATTAGGATAATTTTTATTTAAAAAAAAAAAATTTTTTAAATAAATTAATAAGTCAAGAATATATATAGTCAAGATACAATCAATGCAAAACGAGTCGACTCAGAAAATGTTAGGATTTTGAGGAACATTGAGTAAAGATGATCAATGGAACTCCAGTTTATCAACAAACATTTATAAACAAGACTCCGACTTTCCTGGATCCTGTTTTTGTTTATTATATACAAAATGTATATTATCATCTGTAATAGTTTTAAATTTAATTAGTGGCCCCAAATTGTTCCCTTACAGCTTTTTGGAAAGGTTTACTGGTCTGAAATACAAGAAAGGATGTTTATTAACAAATACAAATTAAGTCAAACTGAAATATAAAACCGTAAAACTTGAAATATCTCAGATGTATTCTGTGTGCACTGTAATAAACAAAACAATTTAAATGTAAGAAACCATGCAGTCCCAATTTGGAGCTTTATGATTTGTACATGTATTCATTATTTATGCTTAAAACTATAACACTTAAAGCATGCAGCGGAAATAGTAATTATAGGGTTGAATTTCTGAGCTGAACAATTTGCTCTTTAAATGAAGGACATGATTAATTAAATTATTTATCTTTAAAAGTTTATTCATATTAATCATAGAAATGAATTCCTTTTTCAGAGACTGCAGAAACGAGCAGAACGCTTTAACATTCCTCTTAACGCAGAGAGCAAGAAAGCTGCCCGAGCAGCCAGGTGAGAATGATCACTAGGTGGCGCTGTCTGTATCTGTACAATAATCCAGGTCATGTTATTTTGTACTTTTGTCGATCCAGATGCCCTTGCATCACAGAAACGGCTCATTGGCTACTGGATCATGCGTCATCACCGCCGCCGTGTTGGTCCAGTCAACTTCTCATAGTTCATGCATGATTGTATTAAAAAAAACATGCATGATTCTGGTATAATACGTAATATTATAATATAGAATAGCAATAATATGTAGTATAAATAGTAATATAGTTATTCACTGTTTTATATAATGCATTATACTATTTAATCTCTATAACTATTGTTAATCTACTTTATTATTAAGATTATTTGTTAGACTAGATCTTATGACCCAGCCATATGCTTTACTGTATATTGTGTATTTTAACAGGAGTCAAATCTTTTCTCCTCGTAGACCAAAGACCCTGAAAATAAAACGGCTCATTAAAATCAGCTGAGAAATAATTAGATTATGATTAAACCGTAGATCCTCAGTTCACTAGTATTTATACCGCTCATAAAAATGAGGGGATATTTCAAAATGAATATGAAGCGATTATAAAATTAAACATTCAGAAAAAGCAAACAAAGTTAAAAGCTGTTCGATTATGCAAACGAGATGCAAACTCCGTTATGATGATTGCGTAACAAGTGATATATTCACGGGGGTGAATTCAACAGAAGTATGTTAAACTGGACGAGAGTGTTTCCAAATTGACTGTTCAGTAGGGTGTATGGTCACCCAAGAGTGCCAGAACACACTGACAATGATGGGACATGGACAGGATCAGATTATCCAACAGTTCTTATTGGATCTCTTTTTATACATATTTTTGTAATCATTATAAATGCAAGTCAGTCTTGCCTGGACCAAGATGTCTGCTGCATTGATGTATCGCATTAGCAAGTCAAAGCACCAATGCTTCACTTCTATGGACAGTTTGTGCAAACGTTTGTTTTACCTTGGTGAGATTTGTGTTTAGTTGAAATATGATTACAAATAAGCCTACTTTTAATGCAAAACCTGACCTCGACTCAAGCGTGACCTCTGGCTTGGAAAAGTTTAGGAGGGATGTAATTAGCCCCCACCACACCACGTTTAATTAAATGGTCTTTGTCTCTTGCCAGGTTTGGAATTGCAGCAACATCGGTTCCCTCCAAAGGTGAGTTAGCTTCTGATCTACAAATTCCAAGCTTTTTAGAGATTTTATTTCTGACTTGACCTGACCTTGCTTTTCTGTTTTGTAGGAATCTCTGCTGTCTCAAAAACGAGTGTGAGTATTTAGCAAACGTCTCCTTCTAAATGTTCTTGTTGGTGTATGTAGGCAGTGGTTTGAATAGGTTGCTTGCGATAAGGACGAAAAGTGCGTCTTTTGTGCACGATTTATGAATAGTTTGTCCCTAGCAGCACGTTTTCAGCTGTCGTTTAGCTTTACACTCGATCTTTTTGAAACTGTTATCTAAGCATCCTCTTCTGTGGTTTTCATGTAATTGAGGAACTGTGTCTATGTTTAGAAGAACAATTTGTGGGCCAGTTTTCAGCTTGACATGTGAAAGAGCAGGAAATTTCGTACGAAGGTACTTGATGCACTTATCTTGATCCAAAGCCCTAACAAACAGTTTAATCAGTCCCATTTTTCATGCAATGGGGTGAACAACACTTTCTGAGGAATAGAGTGGGATATTCTTAATATTCTTAATACGCCCATCTCATTTTTCTTTGTAGCGTGCCATTTTTTCCCCTTGTATAATGTTCTACCTTTGACAAAACATCGACAAACTATTTGAGTGTTGAACGACGTTCAACAAAAACGATTGAAAAGCTACATTTGCTGCAACTTCCAAGCCTCTCGAACGATTTGCTGTCGATTTTCACGCTGCTTATATAGGCACAAAATGCAGACGCAATAATTGAAATTACTATTATAGCGTTCCACTGCTTTGTTGTATTAAACAGATTTTTTTGCTGAATCTTTAGGTGTTTCGTGCCATGTTTAGAGTGTTTGGCATTTGTTAAATCCATACTGTCCGTCCCTCAGGTCGATGTTGAGGTCCTGAAGAAGAGAGCAGAGCGTTTCGGGATGAACGTTTCCTCCGTCTCAAAGAAGGTACATCGTAAAAACGAACAAAAACTGTGTGAATCTGACTAAACATACTGGTGATCATAAAGCCTTCTAGTTTGAGGTTTAAGAAGTCGAGTGATCATTTTTGTAGCGATTTGAATAATCCTGAGCTGCATCTGGTGGCGTTTGACAGCGTTCGCCATCCTGTCGTGCCAGCTGATGAGTGTGGGTTGATGATAGGGAGTGTGAGATGAGGAACGACAGGGTTCGATAGCGAGCGAGCGGCTCGATGCATGTGAAAACGTTGGCATTATGATTGGGGTAATTTTCTCGTGACAGGCCAGGTTCGCTCATGAATCAAAATGTACGACGGGTGCGTGCGAGATGGAGGGTTGCTCATTGTGGCTCCTGACACCCGCGTGAGCGAGCAGAGCTGTGCGAGGTCAAGTGTGACACATCATTATAACGGTGTTGATTTAGTGAGGCCTCAGCGCAGCACACCTCCTCCCAGGGGGGCTGGGGGTGGACAAGCGGTGCAGTTGACAAGAGAAGGGGCCCCCTCTTCTTCTTCTTCTTCTTCTTCAGTGTCGATGCAATCCTTCGACAGCTTGCAAATCACCGCTTTAAAACCAGCCCCCGCCCCCCGCTTTCTATTATTTAGTTTCGCTGTCCTGTTGCTCCAGCATTACTGCTTCACTATTAGATGTCACATTACGTTTTTGAGCTCCAGAACTTCCTCACCTCCTTCTAACCTGCTAAGGCCCCTCTAAGGCCAGAGGTATAATCCATGCCCCCCCAAATCCCCCCATTAGAGCGCCCATGACTTATAACCTCACTTCACCTGTGATGTTAAGATAAAGCTCTGACAATCTGCAGGTTCAGACCAAACTGCTCCGTCAGGATCAGACTCTTCTACCAGCTCAGAATTAGACATTTATAAAGAATTATTAGTTATAGGTGTTTACTAAGCGTGAAAAAAGACTGGATTGTTTATATTCTGTTGTTTTGTTTATTAAATGTTCTTTAATTCACTAACCATATTTCGTACAAACGTGGTGTAATATTTTGTTTACTTATAGTCCCTAATTTGTGAGGTGCATTCTGGTGTGTGTGTGTGTGTGTGTGTGTGTGTGTGTGTATATGACATCTCTTTAGTTTCTGTGTATTTAAACTATCTATATCAATGCATTATTTGGGTGATTTAGTTTATTTATTATATAAAAAAAATCCAGACTGCCCGAACAGGTCGGGTCCCTTTTTGAGTCTTTGACCTCCTAAGTTTCCTGCCTTAGAAGGGTTGAGTTTTGATCGATTGGGGCTGTGGGTCTGGATTAATGTAAAGCTGCTTTTAGGCAATGAAATATAATTGTATTTAGGAAATAATATACTGTTTCACATTTTTTATTTAATGTTTGTTTTCTCTTAAGAAGTAATTTTTTAATTAGGTAACATATTTCATAAGCATATCATCTAGGTTATTATACTTTCTTTCCATGTTTTAATTGATGTGGTGAGTTGGATAGTTAGTTTCCAGGGTTTTCTTTTTTTTTCTTCTTTAACCGTAATGTTTGAAGAAATAATTTTTTATAGTCCTTAAATGAAATAATCTTGTATTGGATTAAAATGAACGTTTAGCAAATGAACGTTTTTGTGAGTGTTGGTCAGAAAATGAGAACGAACAAAGCTGCTGATGCTGTATAACTCTCCCGTAACATTTCTGACTGATCTCTAAAATCAAAACCAGCTAGATCAGTCACTTCATTTTTGTTGATGGGACTAAAACTGATCTTTAGTGTCGTTACTCTCCATTCGAGTTGTGAATCCATTAAGAGCCCGGGACGTCTGATTTACTCTACCCACTTTGTTTTTCTGAACTCTTTTCCTCGTATGGAAGTGTGATGAACCTCGTGTTAACGAGCTCCGTTGATGGTCCTGGATCCCATCCGGTTTATTTTGGGAGTGTGAGTCTGTGCATTCAGGTTACTTCTCTTGCTCCTTGGAGTCTGCGCTTTATACGGCCTTTACCAGCTGACAGAATAGCCTCTTGTGTTGCGCTGATTATGCGCACGCACGCACTTGCGCACCATATGCCCCACTTTGCGCACAATGCGAGTCGTGACGTCACGTCGCTACAAGTTCAGCCAATTATATGGAGAACAGAACAACATCTAGATCGAGTGCCACTCAAACGTTTCATTGTCACGTTTGCGGTAAACCCCCCCACTCCGTGCGGCGGTGTCGAAATAACAAATCTATTGTATGTGAAGTTTGAATTAGGCTCAGCGCACCGAGCGTTTCCAAATGATTATTTCTACGTGTGAATCGTTTCCGCGTCGAGCCGAGCGCACTTAACATGCAGGAAAACGTCATCGGATCTCATTGCGAGCCTCAGCGGGTTTTTACTCATTAGTCTGAATAACTGTCACTAATTCAATCTGTTCTAGAAAGGCTTCGTGAATAGGCTCGGAGAGGCCTTCGTTCGGCCCAATATTGTTTGAGGAGCGCAAAAGAAAACATGACGAGAGGAGAGAGGGAGGCTTTTGGGGGGCTGCAAAATGAACTTGATGATCTCAGGAGATGGAAATGAGATTGGCCTGCACTGTATGAATGCTGAGGGAGATGAGGCCACGCTGGGCTTGCTGCTTTGGATTCGACCACTATAGAGACCCACAGAGCTATTCAGCCAAATCCTGGCTTAAGAAAAACGCTGCCCTGCTTCATAAGTCATGCTGCAAAATAACTCGTTTCGAGAACGTTTCCGCTCCAAGAACTGCAGGCTTTGGGCTCTCGGCCCACTCTCAGTCCAGCTCGATGATGCGCCCATGATTAAATGCAATGATTTTAGAGCAAAAACGCACTTCAGTATGTGAAATACAAAATAAAAGGTGTGCTAGAGTAAAACCAGGTGGTGGGGCTGAAAGAAGTTTGTTTATTATCCACAGTCATAAACAGTATCTGTCAAAAGGACCGCAGATTTTAAACTATTATTCTTCATATAATGAGATTTTAAAATCCTTCAATCTGTTTTTAATCTGTTTAATCTGAGTGTAAAACTACAGAGTTCTGTTTCTTCTAGGATTTTATTTTTGTTTTTAGCAGCTGCTTGCTTGTAACTGTAAATTTCGCCAACTTAACTCTGCCTTGCGTGTTTTAAGTCATTTCAAAGGTAATCCTATTCCTTTTTTTCTGTCCTCTCATATGGACGTCACCGCTCTCCACGGCGGCAAGAAGTCGTATAGGCTACGATGTATCTGCAGCCGAAAACAGTGCGAGTTAATAATCCTGAGCAGCAAACCTCCACCACAAAACTATTTGCCTAAAGGTTATAATTGTAAAGTCGTCTTTAGTAATCACTGAGGAAAGTTATTAAAAATGGTTTGTCCTACAAGGATAGCAAGTTATGTTTTTACTGTTTCTTTAATATCCTAATTATGTTCTACTTACAAAAAGAAATCCCATTATGAAATATCTCTTTATTTTTGTGAACAGAGTATGTAAGATTTTAAGTACTTTCTCACGAAGTACAGTGTTCCCTCGCCACTTCGCGATTTACCTTTCGCGGGCTCTGTGCATCGCAGGTTTTCAAAAATACTAATGAAAAAAATATATTGCGGATTTTCGCTGTTTTTTTTCTCAACTTTTAGACATTTTTACATTTAAAAAAATCACAACATTTATAAAAATATATGAATCTAACAAAGGAATGTTATAAATCATAAAATATTGGGATTTACAGTAAATAGCTGTTGTATCTACTTAATGTGTAGGATATGATTTGGTACAGACGGAGCATGAGTGAAACGAGAGTGATGTATGAAGTAAAGAAAACATTCCATTACTTCAGCATGTTGCTTGGTTATTCAACAGTTAAAATGCCACCCAAACGTTCTGCAAGTTCTACGGCTAAAATGGTGTATAAATACTTAAATAAATATAGCGTCCCTACCTCGCGGATTTTCGTTTATCACGGGTGCTACTGGAACGTAACCCCTGCAATAAACTAGGGAACACTGTATTTCTCTAAGTCAGTCTGTTTCAATGTTTTATTTATTCTTTTCTTTTACATTTTTATTTTTATCAGTCCTAGTCAGGCACTTTGTGCTATTTATACACTACTAACTATTGTGAGGGTGCAGGAGCCAAAAATGACCTAATTGTGGTGGTTCCACCTCTTTTTTTTGGATTCTACTTTGATTCGCATTCTACTCCCAAAAGTATATGTACACACTTTGTACTGGTTTTATTAATCAGACACTGGAGGTTTATCATGTCCCTGATTATATAAATATAAGCATTACAATAAAAGTTTTGTTGAAGTATTGTTTAAATTAAACGTTGTAGTGGATTTTGAAATGTGGTGGTGATTTAGGGAGCCCATGATTACTTGAGCTTGGGTTAAAAGTCTGGATTTAGTATTTATTTATGGGAGTTGGCAGCATTTGTTTTAAATTATTAAATATTTTGTATAGTTTGGTTTCTTGCGCTCGCTATCGCCACACAACTACACAATCATGATTACACTATATTGCCAATTGTATTCTCACCCATTCCAATTATCTGAATCAGGTGTTCCAATCACTTCCATAGCCACAGTTGTATAAAATTAAGCACCTAGGCATGCAGACTGTTTTTACAAACATTTGTGAAAGAATGGGTCACTCAGGAGCTCAGTGAATTCCAGCGTGGAACTGTGATTGGATGCCACCTGTGCATCAAATCCAGTTGTGAAATTTTCTCGCTCCTAAATATTCCACAGTCAACTGTCAGCTGTACTGTAAGAAAATGGAAGTGTTTGAGAACGACAGCAACTCAGCCACGAAGTGGTAGGCCATGTAAACTGATGGAGCGGGTGCAGAGGATGCTGAAGCGAATAGTGCGAAAAGGTTGCCTACTTTCTGCAGAGTCAATCACTACAGAACTCCAAACATCATGTGGCCTTCAGATTAGCTCAAGAACAGTTCTCATGGTCGAGCAGCTGCATCCAAGCCATTCATCACAGAGTGCAGTGCAAAGCGTTGGATGCAGTGGTGTAAAACACGCCTGTACCGGCTCTAAAGCAGTGGAGGTGCATTCTCTGGAGTGACGAATCAAACTTCTCCATCTGGCAATCTGATGGACGAGTCTGGGGTTGGCAGTTGCCAGGAGAACGGTACTTGTCTGACTGCATTGTGCCAAGTGTAAAGTTTGGTGGAGGGGGATTATGTTGTGGGGTTGTTTTTTAGGAGCTGGGCTTGGGACCTTAGTTCCAGTGAAAGGAACTCTGAATGCTTCAGCATACCAAGACTTTTGGACAATTCCATGCACCCAACTTTGTGGGAACAATTTGGCCCCTTCCTTTTCCAACATGACTGTGCACCAGTGCACAAAGCAGGGTCCATAAAGACATGGATGGCACAGTCTGGTGTTAATAACCTTGACTGGTCTGCACCTCAACCCGAGTCCTGACCTCAACCCGATAGAACCCCTTTGGGATGAATTAGAGCCAGACCTTCTTGTCTAATATCAGTTTGTGACCTCATAAATGCGCTTCTGGAAGAATGGTCTTTTATTTTAAGATGTATTTTCTTTGAGGATTTTTATTAGTGTTTTTAAAATATTTAATTATATATATATAATTGTCTTAATATAAAATATATGTATAATTAATTAGTGTTGATGAAAGTTTTATTAAGTTAATGAGAATATTTTGAACTATTCTTTGTTGTTACTGAGAATATCACTATCAGGTTTCATTTTATTCTTAGGTTTAATTCTCTTTTTGTTTCAGTTACCAGTTTTCTCAGTTTTATCACAGTTAAAACAGTATAATATAATTTAAACTACAACTGAAGTTTTTTTTTATGTAAAAAATATATTATACATGAAACACTCTGAGTTTTTGCTTGCTTTGAAAGCTTTTAATTGTGTTACAATACTAGAATGTTTCATTTTACATAAGTATAATACATATTATATGCTCAATAATAAACAACAATAATAATAATAATAATAGCTTAAAGATTTTAAATGAGTTTCTTTACTAATCTTAAATAAATAAATAAAC
Source organism: Parotocinclus maculicauda (assembly GCA_034780255.1). Classification (NCBI taxonomy): domain Eukaryota; kingdom Metazoa; phylum Chordata; class Actinopteri; order Siluriformes; family Loricariidae; genus Parotocinclus; species Parotocinclus maculicauda. Next base: position 3,101 of record JAUZSU010169278.1, on the reverse strand, counting down.
AGCACTGTTCCTATTCTGAATGAAATGGATTTCTGCATTTAAAACCAAGACGAAGAATCTTCTTGCGTTTTCTTCTCGTTTAGTTTTGAACCTTTCCTTTATGACTTACTGACCTACGTACGAGAAGCACTAAATGTTTGTAGGAAACAATAAAGACCAAAGTGGATGTTTATTTTCACGTACCTCAATCATTTATTTCTGTTTTTAGCAGCATTTGATACTATTCATAGAAATAGGATACAGGGGCGACACACACTCCACCCGAGAAAGGCTTGTGCATTCAAGTGCAGAACAATTTGTGTGTTTAACCTGGTTGGCTGAACTTAACTCGAGGCATTGTTACGTGATCAGATAAGTGTGTTGTTGTATCAACAGAAACATTCCTTGAGTCAATCTACGAGATTTTATAAAAAAGCTTAATAACAAGTTATTTCATAAAACTGTTCATATATAAGGCTTTATGAGTGCTCATAACAATAAGCTGTAATTTATAAATTACTATATAAGGTTTTATGAGTGCTCATAACAATAAGCTGTAATTGATAAATTACTATATAAGGTTTTATGAGTGCTCATAACAATAAGCTGTAATTTATAAATTACTGTCAAGATTTATGACAGGTTCATAACACTGTCAGGACTAAGCCATGCACTTATTACACATTTTTCAAGCCATTATGTTATGTTATGGCAATCTTATGCAGGTTCTCTGTAGCCCTATGAACATGAATAGGATTGTTACATTTTCTCTGGTTGCCTGATAGAGTGTGTTTGATTTAATTGCTTGAAAGCTCACTGTGAACACTCACGTCCTGTCACGTCATAAATGACCCTCATATACTTAAGTTCGCTGAGCTACAAAAGTGGTTTATAGTAATGAAGAGCTTATGTAGACCCTATGTAGCCCTAAGAACATGTATATGCTCTTATTTCTGCTCTGGCCATCTAGAAAAGTGAGTATGATTTAATTATTTATAAGCTCATCATGAACACTCACATCATCTCTGTCATGAAGATTTTAATTTGTCCTTAAGATTTGCTTTATTTATAACACTCCTATAAGCACTCTTATGAACACTTATTGGAGTTTAACGACAGTAAAATGACACATATAGGTAAAATAACGTTCCAAAATACGTGACTCTCATATACTAAAGTGCACTGAGCTACAAAATTGGTTTGCAGTAATGAAGAGCTTATGTAGGCTCTATGTAGGTCTACAAACTTGTACATGTTATCTATGTGCTCTAAGACTTATTTCAGACATGTGATGACACCACCATAATGACCATAATGATTTTCTCTAGCCCCTGGTTGGAGCAAGTTTAAATTCACAATTTACAGTAGTTTATAACACTATTATCAGCATTTATAACAGTCATATCACATTCATTGATACGTTGGTTGGCTGATGGGGTTTAACACCACTTCAGCTCTTCGGCCATTTCGTGGCAGGAAAGGTCTTGTATTACTCGGAGTGTTGTCTACTGTTATCCTGTCCTTAAATGTGGGCTCTTAGTTTAGTAATGGTCAAAAAAAGTAGTACTTTGTTGAAAATGTCAGTTAATGTATTTGATATCTGTACTTTTAGTTTTGTAGATAGGTATTTTGGACATTCGACTAATAGGTGTTTAATAGTAATTGTTTTTCTGCATTCCTCACATTAAGGGGGTTCTTCTCCCTTTAATAAAAAGGGATGTGTTAATTGGGTGTGTTCATTTATTGATACAGTTATACTGTAATATGAATTATGTATATATTTATATATATTTACAACAAAGGTAATCAAATTATCATCGTGTCACACTAATGTACCAACGTAAACGGTAGCTAAGGGTAGTGTTCTAACAAAGTAATAGAGGTTATGAATGTTATATGTAGCTCTGTGGGTTTATATGTTATGTGCATCCATTTTTAAGACTCATTTTTAAGATTCAATTTTATGAATTCATAATGTATAAAATGCAGTGAACTGCTGAGTCAGAGCTCAAGATGATCTAGTATTCAGAAATAAAGAGATTATGTAGACTTTAATTGGCCCTATGACCAATTATATGCTCTGTTATTTTTTAAGATTCATAAATAATATGGCTCTTAAATGAATTGAGTTAGAATTCAGTATTTATAAGTGTTTACCAAAGTGCTGCAAAGTCTGAACTCATGATGTACAGTAATAAAGAGCTTATGTAGACTTTATGTAGCCCTATGATTGTTTCTGTGCTATACACATTTTTTAAGATTCATAAATACTCTGTCCCTTGAATGTCTGCGAATTGAGTTTGAAATCAGTATTTATAAAAGTCTTTACCAAAGTGGTACAAAGTCATAGCTCACAATGTTTTAATGTACAAAAATAAAGAGCTTATGTAGACCTTATGTAGCCGTATGAACGCTTCTGTTTTGTGTACATTTTTAATTATTTATAAATACTCTGTCCCTTAATTGAGTTTGGATGAAATTTATATAAGTGTTTCCCAAAAAGTGACGTGAGCTCACGAGATTCTAACATCTAGAAATAAAGAGCTTATGTAGTTGCTCTATGATCGTTTGTCTCATGTACATTTGATAAGATTCATAAATGCTCTGACTCTTAGGTCAAGTTAGTTTGGATTATTTATTTAAACACTGTTTACTAAAGTGCTCTGAGCCACAAATTCAAAGCTCACTAGCTTCTAATGTGCAGTAATAGAGCACTTGTGTACTGTAGACTTTATGTAACCCTATAATCTTTTGTATGTCATGTACATACAATATATATTCGATTTATAAATATTGTGGGCCTCGAATAAACTTAGTTTTGGATAAGTGTTTTTACACCAGTGTTTACAAAAGTGGTGCAAAATGTAGAAGTTATGAGGTACAGTAATAAGGAACTTATGCAGACTTTATACATACCCTGTAAATTTTTCACTCTGTTTCATTGCAGCCATTTGCTAAAATAAAAAAAAGTTAATTTTATTTCTCATTAATGTACACTCAGCATTCTATCTTGACAGAAAAAACATACCTTTAGATTTTTTGGTAAATTTATTAAAAAAGAAAAACTGAAACATCACATGGTCATAAGTATTCAGACCCTTTGCTGTGACACTTATATTTAA
>JAUZSU010169268.1:0-13275 GCA_034780255.1 Parotocinclus maculicauda | reverse complement strand
GGTCATGGCATTTAAATGATGCTAAATTGATTTTAAGGTGCCTAAAGTATTGAGTAACTATTGCCTTCCTATCAGCTATCATAACTTAATGGTTTCTGTTTTTCGGATCAATAATGTAGATTAGCAGAAATACTCCAAACCAGCCCATCTAGCACCAACAACCATGCCAGATTCAAAGTCACTCAGATCAGCTTTCATCCCTATTCTGATGCTTTGTTTCAACTTCAGCAGCTTATCCTACATGCAAGCTTGCACTGACACGCTGTCATGTGATTGGCTGGTTAGATATTATGCTCAGGTGCAAGAAGATCAAATTGTGTACGTACTCAAGCACACTGGAACGAGCAAGGCAAATAAAAGTTGTGTACTTAGCAACATAATGTAATCCACGTAGATGCGACTGGATGTTATTGCAGTAAAACAGTGAGAACAAGATTACTACACAGTCTGAGACTCTTACCCAAAGAAAAGCAGCACTTAGCGAGATTCGATTTCAGATAGCCCAGATTTCATTAAAACCTTCTTCTGTTTTCGTCTGTGCTAAAGCGCTTGCGGTTCCCCTCACACAGTTTACTTAACTGTGACATACTGAGACAAGGACACACTGACACACACTCGGTGACATTTTCTAGTATTTTCATTCACCTCCAGGTTTCAATATGACACACACACACACACGCACGCACACGCACGCACACGCACGCACACACACGCACACGCACGCACACACACACACACACACGTGCAACAGATAATGAAACCCTCGTTGCTGCTTCCGATGTGAGTCAGCGAGCATACAAGTGTTTGTTTCTTTCACTCCCCAGCCCTGACAGTTATACCAGGAAACACACACCGACAACACACGCATGCCTGTTACATTTTTAACATTCAGGGCTTTTGATACAACACACTTTCATTCTGAACCCGAATCTCATTTGTCACATGAAGTGACCTACAAATAAGCCCTAAGCTCATCATCCAATCAAAGTCAGTTCATTTTAACAACCAAAGTCTAAACAACTATGACAAATTATAACAGGATATGAAAATATGCCTTTTAACGTTATTCCTTGCATCTGTAAACAGCTGGACAAATTCAAAAAAGGTTTAGGATGTGTATTTTACCACCGTAAATACACTGCTTATAAAAATTATGGGTTGTTTTCAAATCATCCTTAATGTAATATTCCCCAAAAAATGTTTATCCATTTTGCAGCTAGAACTACTTCCACTCCCCTGGGAAGATTTTGGACTTGTGGATGAATTTTGACCCTTCATTCTGAAGAGTGGTCCGATACTGAAGTCGGATGAGAGAGCCTGGTTCCCATTCTGCACTGCTCACAAAAATGAAGGGATATTTCGTTTTAAAATAATAGTTCAGTTCAATAATAGTGTAGTTCAAAAGTTGTTCAGTGTGGATGAGAACAGGGCTCTGTGTGAGTCAGGACCGCTGTCTTAAGGGACTCTTCTCTCATCTTGACATTTCAAGAAAATCAAGCACGTTATGATGATGATGATGATGATGATAATAAAGTCTCAAGTCACGGCTCACGCAAATAGTGTCGTGAACATTGTCGACTTCCCATATTTGAGCTCTCTCCAAAACAGGAGGCAGCACGGAGAGAAAGGAGACAAAGACAAAACTCTGGGGAGGCCTCGGACGCTGCGGCGGTTCTGTTGGACTGAACAAAAGGAGGAGGAAGCGGTGGACTTGTGGAGTAAGCAAGTTCTTTTTACAGGATGGAAAAACCTCGCTCTTCCTGTTCTCTCATCCAGTGTCATGTCCACTTTCTGCGGCGTCTTGCCTTTCTTCTGAGCAAATCCCTGGACGCACTAGGACAGCTGTGATCAAAGCAGCTCCTGTTTCTGCTCCATTGTTCAACACTTTCTCTTCTTACATGATGGGAAATTATTTTATGAGGAATCTAGTTGCAGTCTTGCAAACCGTGACAATGCAAGTACATGACTAGTAAGTCTGAGACTTAAAACCCTGCGACTTGTCTTTAGTCTTGTCGGAGTCTTCTAGTGTATGGTTAGCATTGAACAACCACGTCAGATCATGTCATGTAATCAATATGTTCCTGTGTTTTAGAAAAGTCAAACTATTCTTGCTGAAAGGACTGAAATTTCAAAAATTAACACAACCCGGGTAGGAAATAAATGTTGTTGTGGGAGCAATGAGTGTGTTTACATGTGGGACTGTGTTAGCCTAGCGGTTAAGGCACTGGACCTGAAGGTCCTGTGTTCAAATCCCACCTCTGCCAAGCTTCCACAGTTGGGTCCTTAAGCAAGGCCCTTAACCCACAATTGCTTGGATTGTAAGACTGTATAAAGTGTAAGTCGCTCTGGATAAGGGCGTCCGCTAAATGCCATAAATGTACATGCGCTTCATAAACTCTTCATAATCAGATTTCTGCAGTTATACAATTATTCAAGTGCTCATCCACACATAATTTATATATATATAAATAATATTTATTATAATTTGTAATAATAAGATTCCTTAAATCAGAGTAAGGCCAAAGAAATTAGATGATAGAGAAAGCTGGATTTTAGTTCGGTTAGTCAGATCTGTGCTTGCAGTGATTTCTGGTCAATTATTTGTTTCTATACTTTGTTTTTGTAAATTGCATTTTAAGCTTTTTCTTTGACACAGTAGCCACAGCCCCCTGTGCTCACGTTCGGTCGCTCTCCCGTCACTGAAAACTTCCCTCACTGCAGTCGTCCATTTTCCTTTCTCTTTATTTGAGAGGAAAGTTGGATTGACATAATAGAAAAATAAAAAATAAAAATAAACTGCGATCTGGCTGTATCACATATGTATTAAATTTTAATATCACGTATGAAAGTCAAAGCAAATCAGAACTGAAAATGCCAAATTCAGTGCATTTTTCTGCCCCAAAGATAACACGTCACTTGTGACAAAACTTTGCGCCGGATTCGGGCCACGTTTTCCTGCTGTGTGAACGTAGCCTAAAAGACTCTGCTTTTTTTGGGCTTGTTTCCACAAAGCTTATAGGGTTGTTTCTCTCACGAGATCTGGCAACCCTGGACTTAAATGGAGCACCTGGTAAATGGCTACCACATTTGGGCAGACTCTGAAAGTTAGGAGTTATTCAGACTTATTAAAGTTTAACCCTGACATCACAGCTTTCTGTGAGATTATTGGCTGTGGCAAAGTAGAAATCTGATAACTGCCTGAGTCATGTAAACCCAGATTATCTGTTTATCTGATCAGATTACTAATGAAATCTGATTTTCGGCAGTTCTGTGGTTAATGCCATGGCAGACGTGAGCCGTAATCAAACCTTAAGGTGGCCCAACAAAATATCAGTTTGTGAGACTTTCCTTGGTCAGGCAGTCTATTTTGAAAATATCAATAACGTCCAGGCTGCTGCTGATGTTAACATAATTGGCTTCCCACTGTTTTTCTCACAGAATGGTTTCTATCCATTCAGGTATTCCTGATGCAATTCTGGCTGCTGTTGCATTTCTCGTTATGTTAACCCAGTGCAGTTCTTCTCAGGGAAGGCAGTGGCACATGTTAAAACCAGGTGCTCCGTTACCATCTTCTGTTCAGTAGATGGTTTCATTATTTTCAAGACTTCATTTGGAATCAGGTATAAAGCAACTTGGCTTTCTGATGTTTTCGGATTAATCATGCGTCAGTGGACAGTATCTCGTTATTCACCAGATCAGAGTGTGTTGAGCCAGACAGACTTGGGGAATAATGTCTTACCGATGTATTTTAAAAAATAATCCAAAGAATATGAAAGTTCAACAGTAGCACATTCATACCTAGGCCTACAATTCAGCTCCTGTCATCCGCTGTCAGTATTACAGGAATTTCAACACCTTGCCTGCATTTTCTCAGGATAAAAATAGTTCATTCAGTGCAAAAACACACACACACACACACACACACACACACACACACACACACACACACACATCTTCTATCACTGTAAGGACTTTCCACTGATGTTTTAGAGCTCATTAGTTCTACACTTACTTCTACCCTTAACGTCAGTAACCTAAACAAATCTTTTGGCTTGTCTGTTTTTTACATGTTTTTCCAAATGAAACGTACAGTTTGTAAAAACTAAATCATTACGGGGACCAAATAAAATGTTTCCAAAAGGTAGAAAGCAATCAGATATTGGCATTCTTGTGGGGACATTTAATCCTCACAAAGATATATAAACATGGCCACACACAAACAGCTGTCACAGCTGAGTTGTCAGTATTCACAGCGGTTCATTAAGTCAGAGCATGCAGGAAGTTTCCATGTTTCTCAGCTTTTACCTTCCAACCTTATGTAATGCGTGCACACAAATAATGTCTATATATATATATATAAATAATTTAAAACAAATAACAATGTGTTTGTGTATAAATATCCACAGTATGTGTGTGTGTGTCTGACCACACTGCTCTAAAATACATTTACATTTTTTAGCAGACGCCCTAATCCAGAGTAATAAGGGTCTTGCTTAAGGACCCAACTGTGGCAGCTTGGCAGAGGTGAGATTTGAACCCAGGACCATCAGGTTAATTCAGGTCCAGAGTCCAGTACCTTAACCGCTAGGCTACCGCAGTCAAATACTACATGGGGATACATGTATTTTATTATGGGATATTTCATTCTGAAGTGCCTTAATGCTTTTAAGCAGTATATATATATATACATATATACAAACACACACACACATATATATAATTGTTCCCTCGTTTATGGCGGGGGTTATGTTTACGGCGGGGGATGCTATATTTATTTAAGTATTTTTACACTATTTCAGCCATAAAACTTGCTCTATAATAAAACTTTGACAAACAGCGAACACAAAACCGCAGATAAAAACTTGTCATGTCGGCAAGTAGCGACTGAGGCGGCCGATGCTCTAGTGTTACTTCTCGTTTTTGGTGAGTATTCATAAATACGCAATTTACTGTAAATCGTAATTTTTATGATTTATTACATTCTTTTATTGTTAAAATTAATATTTAATTTTTATTATTTTTTTATTTTTTAACTGTAAAAGTTCAAATACATGTGTATAAATATATATATATATATGCATGTGCAGATCTAGTTCCGCAAAAACCATTGAAACAGCGAAAATCCGCTACATATTTTTTCAATTAATATTTTTTGAAAACCCGCGATGCACCGAGTCCACTAAAGGTGAACCGCGAAGTGTCGAGGGAACACTGTATATATGGTACTGTGCAAAAGTCTTTGGCCACTATTACATTTGTTGCCATGGGATTTGACTCTCGGTTAACTCCTGACTGACGATATTTCGACTTTATTTAAAGCTGATAATACACATAAATACAGATAAATCTATATTGTGAATTTATCTGATACACAGTACGATACTGTCCAGCACTGTGATTAGGAAGTAGAAAATAACTGTAATGAACACTGGGAAATGTAATAAGAAAATGGTTGCACAATTATGCTTTTCATAATTTTTAATACATTATTCAATAAATCACGAGATACTAAAAACGCTACTATAAAAGAAGAAGCTTTATGTTAATGGTTTTGCCCGAATGTAGCCTAATGAGAGTGTTTTAAGTGTGTTTAAAGTACGCTACGCAGTGCAATACTCCTGCACTCAGGAGTGTATGATTTAGAGAGTGTGGAAATTTAGTGTTTAGAGTAAGCTAAGCTTAATATATACAGTGTACATTAAACTTGTTTACGATAAAATCAACTTGTGGTTTATTTTCTGGTTGTATTCTAATAAAGAGACTAAGAGATAATTAGACACGGTCGTTACACTATTGCTAAAACAATGGTATATGTAACATACTGGTGGCCTAAGACTTTTGCACAGTACTGTATATCCTCTTAATTATGACTCCATCTCTGCATTATTTCATGCTCAGGACAAGCAGCTTTGGGGGGGGGGGGTAGCAACCTGGATGCAGTGCATGCATAATCAAATCTAGCCTCTCCTGTGGCAATAATAAAACTAGACTTCACATAAACACGCCAAAAAAAGAGTGACCTTCAGGATTCATCATCTGCAATGCAGCGATTACTTTTATCTGTCTGCCACCGTTTGCTGGGAATCAAACCGGTTGCCGTGATTAAAGCTACATTTCTGCAGGAACCAGCAAATCCTAAATGGTCAAACAGCCACAGTTGTTTTGAACATTCACACGTCAAGGAAAGGGAAAGGTCCCAAATTAGTCCCTGCTGAGTCTTTCTGAGACCACTGTAGAGGTGTAAGAGTTGACTGATTAACCGAAATCATCTGCTGTGGGCTCTGTTAATAGCTGTGCCGTTAATAACAGGACATATTATCATACAGTAGTGGCCACACTCACCCTTAGCGTCCCGGCTTTTTTTGATTGCAGTCCGAACGCGCTTTTCTACAATCGTTACAAACCCAGCGTGGTCCATCATCCAATTTATGGCATCGATGCTTCTCTCAAACTCACACAACTGGTGTTGCTTTGCCAACTGGGATCTTATCAGGGCCTTTTGAAAAGCCCACCTCTTATGACTGCCTCACAACTGGATAATGAAAGCCTACCATAAATGTCAAGGGATAAAGTACATATTGTGTTGTTATGTCAGGCCGAGAGAGTTATCCGGTTTAAAGGTCAGTTGACCAGCAGCTACAGTCAAAAGAGCCTGTGCTTAAAAGGGGTTACAGAAAAACTGGTGTAAAACAAAAGCAAGGATGAAGAGTCTCTGACCATGCGGTTAATGTTCTAAATTGAACAATCAAACTTAATACAACCTCTGAAAGAGGAAACCAATTGTCACCCCTGGTCTATTTGTTCACTCCTGACCCAGCTTTGAAAGGGAGGATGTTGCTCAAAAGATGTCAAAAAATATACTGCTTACTAAAATGAGGGGATATTTCATTATAATTAAATAGTTTTGTCCAGCAGTGTATTTTGCCGTTCAAGACAGCCCGACAATGAATTTATTTGGCATTTAGCACACGCCCTTATCCAGAGTGACTTATAATTCAAGCAATGGTGGATTAAGGGTCTTGCTCAAGGACCCATCTGTGACAGCTTGGCAGAGGTAGGATTTGAATCCAACCGCTAGGCTACCACAGTCTGCATTTATCACGTCCACCACGCAGAACATGAAGATTATGGCAAATTCAGGGATCTGCTGTCTACGACTGGATTACACCAGTCAAAGTACCAGCACAAAAACACACTCAGCAAACCTTTACAAAATCATTTTCCAAAAAAAGTGGCAAAGAAAAGCAACAGACTCCAAGACATAACAAATGCCGACCTGGTGCCAATTCAGGCATTCGAGAGAGATGGATTCAAACAACTTTAGATACTTCAGGCCCAAAATAAACACTGGAAAAGATTGTCTAAATCCCCTTATCAATAATATGACAGAAAATAATGAGATTAAAGGGATTATTTACCCCTACTGCTGAGTTCATATTGGATTGGGTCTGTGGTGCACAAACCATTGCCCCTGTGGGACCCCAAAGCAGTACGACACAAAATTAATCATTATTGCATCGTATCCTGATCAGTTTTGGTATCGCTTTTCTGACCATCGAGGATCTTGTCAGTGCTTAAAGAACACTGACCAACTACATGTACCATTATAAAGATTGTAATTAGTCCTTTTTTGGATCAAGTGTAGATTTTTATAGGCATTACATTTACGTTTAGGTCTTGCAGCAGACGTCAGTAACCAGAGTAACTTCCAACTGACACAACCTTGCGATTCAAACCTTTGGATGTTGAGGACTTTGCTTAAGGACCCAACATTGGCAGCTTGGCAGAGATGGGATTTGAACCGTAAACCCTCAGGTATATGGGAAAATATCTTAAGTGCTAGTCCACCACTTTTTAACATGCCTCTATAATAAATTAAGCTTGCAATTTTTAAAGAAAATCTTTTGTTTTGCCTCTCTTCCATAAAACCCAGCTGGGAACTCATGGTCCTGTGCTCAGCTTTTCCTCTTTGTAGTCCTCCTTAATCGGTTGCTGGCATTTGATTGAGCTCCCTGTCTATGCAAAGTCACGGTTGTACCATATTCTTTAGCTTCCTTAATAATGGCTTTGATGCTCAGTGTAATGTTTAAAGCTTGGGAAACATTTTGGTTTGTCTTTTTACATGTAAATAATGTTGGTTCCCTTTCACTTTTGTTGATTCATGACATAATTCTGATTAACTTCAATGAAATTACAGACTAAATCCACTCCCTGGAACCTGGATCACCAAGGCAGTGAGCAAATGACTTCCCAAGCATCCCAAGCATCTTCCAAAAAACTGTTTTAATCCTTATCGTTTCATCTCGGTTCATCCCTCTTCTTTCTGATTAGGCCAGACGTTTTCTATCGCTTGTTCCTCGGATGTCCCTACTTAAGAATCTACTGAGAAGGGAAGAAAAAAAATCAAAATAAATCTTTATTTTTCAGCACTTTCTCGAGGACTATGTGAAATCAATAAGGAAGGAGGAAGAAATACAAATATTTTTTTTATGTTCAAATAAAATGTATTTAACCTACAATTAAATTAAAGTAAATCTGGAAAAAAATAAAATGAACAGTAGAAAATGGTTGGCTCTCTACCGGAGGGCAGAAAAAGATAAAAAATAATGTTTGTTTTCTTTTCGAATTTCAACCATTGGTGCTGCAGTGGATCCGAGAAATACAAAAAAAATGTATTAATTATTTTTTTTCTTTAAATACGATCGACAGCGGATCCGCAAAACAAGCAATTATAAAAGTCTGCTTGGTTATGGTCCTTATTTGGTCATTATGTGCTGTCCTGTTTTGCTAATAAAAACCCATTTTATTTTTATGCGTCTATATTTCTGCCAAAGCAATACACCATTTTGTGTCAATAACATCACACACGTATATTAAGGGTCTTGTGCAAAGACTGACAGCTAAGAGGAGCTGAGATTTAAACTTGCAGCCTTCTGATTTCAGTTCAGAGACGTACCCACTGACCCACCATGTACTGTATACATGGTCCAGCACTGAACACAAGTATCAGCACTGATAGCGACTGATAACGCCACTGCGATCGTGCACTTCTGTCTTTCTCTCGGCCGCTCTTATTTCACAAACAACATGACACACAGACATATAGAGTTACAACCTGTGGCAGAAATGTAAACAACAACAGTACTGCAAAACAAAAGCAATAAGGCAGAAAGCCATGATTAAGCACTGCTGGAACAATTATGTGCAATGCCATCATTACCAGCAGAGCTACGGGAAAAAGTCTTCAGCCTGCTTCTGTACTCGCATGTTCCAGAGGTTAACAGAAATACAGGCTCAATAGGAGAGCGAGAACTTCCCAAAAGGTCAGCGGGAAAAACAGAAAACTCGAGGAGCAAATTTTTTTTTTTATATGAATAACCGGAATTGGTCTACACCTTCAAAGCAGTGCAGCAACAAAGGCAAACACAGAGAGAGAGGCGGCGTTACGATACCGCCTGCTGCACTGCACCAAAAATTTACACAGCATTCTGCACAAGCTCGTACAGCAGCTCAGATCAGATCCCTTAGCAGACTGCCCGAAAGAGAGAGAGAGCGCAACAGAGAGAGAGAGAGAGAGAGAGAGAGAGAGACAGAGAGAGGGAGAAAAAGAGGGAGAGAGAGAGAGAGAGAAAGAGAGAGAGAGAGAGAAAAAGAGAGACAGAAAGAGGGAGAGAGAGAGAGAGGAGCCACACTGAAATTTCAGATTAAGACTTTCACCAGATTATTATGTTTATGCTGGAGTTGAGACACAAGCTACAGGAAAAGACGTTCATAAACTATCAGTTAATATTCATATTAAGCAGTTTGGAATCCAAACCCAAGCTGATAACATCAAACTCTTTTGAGCAGCAAGCCAAAATGCAATGGATACTTTTTCCATTTACGGATAGATTTACAACTCAAATAATCTTACAATCCCAGAAACTGTGGGTTAAGGGCCTTTGCTCAAGGAGCCAACAGTGGCAGCTTGGCAGAGGTGGGATTTGAACCCTGGGCCTGCTGCCCCACAGTCCAGTACTGAGTCCACAGGCCATCACAGTCCTTAAAAACACAAATCTGGCTCCTCACAGCTGACTCTGCTGAGAAATGATCGTGAAGGCCTAAGGACAAGATCTGTGTTGTTACACACTTCATCCATTCATTCATTCATTCTTTTCTTTTTCTGCTTTATCTTGGTCAGCTGCGTGGGAAAGCCAGTGCTTAGCCAAACAGGGCACAATGTAGGTACAAAACAAGACAGGGTGCCAATTCATGGTAGGGTGACAACTGGCCCTAAATTGGACTGGTACTAAGCGGTTTTTGTAAGGCGGAACAAGCTATATCCACTAAGTGACTTAGGACTTTTTCAACATTCACAACAAAATTAGCTTCTGTATTTAGAGAAGAGAAGTTTATAGTTAATACCCCGGGATAGAGAAGAGCGGAAATGACTCAACTCCATGAAGGAAAACCAGGCAGGCTGGTGAAGAAGCAAGAAGCACAGTAAGCACTTCTGACAGATGAAAAGATCCGACTCGTGCCCAGCAGCTATTAGAAGCTGAGCACAGTGAGTGCCTCGAACCAAACAGGCGAAGGTTAAGCAAAGGTAAGGCACGAGTGTTCGAGTAAAACTTTATTTTATACATGCAAGGACCTCAGAACAGGAAATAAATGAAATGAACGTTCATAGCAATGCTACAGTAGAGCATAAAGATCAATCAGACAGGATGAAGTGGATTAAGCTAAATAGGATTAATGCATCGTTACTGTTTATTCACTTAGCACCAGTACTAATACAGAACCACAAAAGAAGAACATAATGTCCACAGGGCAAAGTGCCAGACAAACAACAATAAACAAGTGCAGCTTGAAATGCTTTTACAGTGACGTGGAAAAAATATTTTCCCCTTGTTTGAACTTTGTATGAAGCTCAATGACCGAACAGCGATTATTTTACATCCTCAAACCAGAAATAATTGTCACAGTATCGATTTAAAGCTAAACATTCACATTAATACTAACATGTCTAACATTTACTTTGACTTTCAATTCATTGCAGACAGTATGAGCTCGAGTTATTTTATTTAACGTCTAATTTTAATAAACATCCATGCTTGGGAGAACATTCCACAAAAACACACTCCAAAAAAAGCTGGGATGGTGGCAATTTTTAGCTTTAAGAATTAGCTAAATCTAATAATGATGTGAGAAGTGAAAAACAGGTGATTGTGATTCGGATTTGGCACAAAAGCAGCATCCAGGAGCAAAGATGGCCAAGAGGATCTCCAGTTTGTCAAGAAATGCATGTGAAATGTATTGAAATGTTTAAAAACAAGGTTCCTCAAAGACAGATTTGAAGGGATTTACCCATTTCTATTTCTGATTCGACTTGTTTTGCGTTGTCTGAAAAAGCTGAGGTCTTAAAGGCAGCATATGCTGCTCTAAAATGTCGATGTACTTTTCTGCATTAATGCTGCCGTCACAGAACTGTAAGTGACCTTTGCTAAGAACACCGACAAAAAAACAACCTTATTCATCTGATCTCAATACACATTTAAACTTGGTGATGGTCCATCCAAGATGACTCCGAATCCAGAGAAGTGGACGCCACTTCTGGACGTGGCTAAAATGAGGCTTCTGTTTTCTACAGTAAAGTTTTAAGTGGTATTTGTGAATGTAACTCTGTATTTTAGAGCTTAAAGGTTTGATAAAGTAATCTCTTACCCATGTGCTCCTATCAAATATTAATGAATGATGGTTCTTGATGCAGTGCCGTCTGAGGGATTGGGTATCGCCCCCTTCAGTTTAGGCTTGTACTTTTACCCTTTACGCAGTGAAAGTCTTCCAGATTTTCAATCATGTAATGATATTATGTACTTTAAAGGGAGAAATGTGAAAATTTATTTTGAAGGAACTTTTTAAACATTTTAATTGAGTTATTTTCTCACACATTCAAGTCATAATTATAATCAGCTGTTGACCTCGTCTGTTTTAAATGAAGGAAGGGATGTTAAATAATAAATGAAATGCAAAATAAAATGAGACAAAAGCTGAAATATCCAAAGGTTATACTGTCTTCAATTAAATTACAGTACATTTTAAAAGTAAAAAACTGATTTTTTTTTTATATTTGTAAATGCAATAAGTCCTAATTTTTGTGAGCAGTGTAAAATGAGACAAAAGCTGAAATATCTGAAGTTCATACTGTCTGTAATTAAATTACAGTACATTTTAAAAGTAAAAAACTGATTTTTTTTTATATTTGTAAATGCAATAAGTCCTAATTTTTGTAAGCAGTGTAAAATGAGAAAAAAGCTGAAATATCTGAAGTTCATACTGTCTGTAATTAAATTAAAGGACATTTAAAAGTAAAGGACACTGCATTTTTTAGATTTGGTGTTGTAAATATATGTTCTGTCCCTACAGTTTGGTAATTGACTCCATTTTTGCCAAAATAAGTAGACAGTGGATGTATCAATATCAAAGTATAAATCAATACAATTACTTTATTGCCATTCTAGGTAGCTCACTCTTGTTGCATTTTAGTTAAGTGTGGCAGGTTCAGGATTTTGTTCAGTGTGTAAGCCATGTAGAAGATCTGTCAGCAACATCATACATTGTTTCAGGTCCAGTATCTTCTTCATTAAGCAGATTTCCTTATCCAGAGATTTGAATTCAACACCTGACGATTACTAAACCAGATCCTAAACTCCCATCCTGTCCACATTATCTCAGGATTAACTCATTAATCATTAGAAGACCTGTTCTCTGTATGAATGACACAAGGTTCCCTCTAACAAAGGTCCATCAGCACAGTACAGTACGGTATTAAAGATGCTCAGCGTGCAGAAAGCACTTTGTGACTGCAGACCTGAGCAACAGTGTTGTGATGTGTCATGCCGAAGTCGTCGGGGTGGAGGAGGGTCGCTCTCACACCTCTGTTAGGAACACAAAACCTCCGGATGATTCATTTGGGCCTTGTAAAACATGCTGCTACAAGCCACATGAGAGCAGTTCGCTTTATTCTGCATGGTACCACAACAGTTTATAGTCGACTCTTTAGGGGTTCTGGAGTCTATTTACAGGACTTAACCAGGAGTGTATCCTGAACGAGGCCCGAGTCCATCTAGGGCTGGGTCACTGTGTAACAAAAAAGAATGAACAGGAGACCGACAGACCAACAGGACTTGAACTCTGATGGCTAACATCATTCATTATATTTTCCGCTTATTCCACTTGGGGTCGCAGGCCAGCCGGTGCCCACCCGGCAACTCTGGGCGCAAGGGCAGGAACAAC
>JAUZSU010169257.1:0-13276 GCA_034780255.1 Parotocinclus maculicauda | reverse complement strand
CTCTGTTGGAATGATAGAAACAAAATGCCCAGCTTAGGTTTGATTTTTAGCTACGTCTTGAAATGTAGACAATGTAAAAAAGTAAGTACAGTTTTTGCCAAAAAAAAGATTTGCTATTAATTACTTTATTCTTTTGGTCTGTGTCGGCTCAGGAAGGGGTGAGCATCTTTTCTTAGAAATTAGAGGAGATTCCAAGTAAATGTTGGGCACCACTGGGTGGTGGACCAGGGACCACCACGGGCCACCAGTGAGTAGATATGGTGGCACCCAGAAATATAACGAACAAAGGGTCACCACTCAAACTGTGATGGGTGCTGTTGACAGATAGATGGGGAACAATTTATTATTTATTCCTTTCTGCTATAAATCAGCAGTTCCGTGGCCAGGGGTTCCACCTATTCCCAGCTCACAGGTGCAAGTGTGTCCTGGGATTGCAGCACTAGAATACAACCCCCGACCAGTCACTCCTGCTTTTAGCAGATGCAATCCTTTCTGAATTTGATGCCTGACTTGGCAAAATGGCACTGGGTTCATGTGGTGATGGGAAAGTGTGTTAGGCCGCTGTACTAAAAGCATACCTGTAACCAAATGTATTTGGTTAAATGCTGATGGGAATTTCAGTCTGACTTTAGCCAGCCAGTACTTAATATAAGTATCATAGCACTGGTCTGAGTCATCAGGTTTTTAATATGTTCATCACAATTATCACTAATTATAGTATCAGATATTATATCAGTATTAAAACCAAACAGAAACATGGAATTGGAACATCATTCTACAATGTCAAACTAATAATTCAATAATTCATGCAACCCTTTTTTGCCCTGTCTCAGCAAATTAACTTCCTGTCAGGGAACAATTATTATTATTATTATTAAGTGTGATCTCATTTTAACATACCTTTAAGAATAACTAATATAAAGACTGAATTAATGTACAGACTATGTGCAGGTCAAAGCTGGATATTAATGTGACTGACCCAAATATGCCTAAATAAGATAAATTATGTTAAATGTAGTGTGGCTAGCACCACACAACCAACCAACCAACAAACCAGTTAATTAGTATAACTAAATCAAGAACACTTCATTTGGTCTGCACTTGTGAAATGGCTCAAATTAATTAATACGTCACCAATACCAGTGCTTACCCAGTGAGAGGATTTCTGTAGCTACAGACAGGAAAGCGTGTGACACCACAGCCTCTGACGCCACGGAGATGTTCAGCTGCTTTGCAATATTTCTATAGATGTGTGGTTGTATGTTCTCCAGTTCATCGCCTGTTAGACAGAGAACGATTTCAGAGTTAATTCCGGGACAGGCTCCAGACCTCCCACCACACCTAGATCAGACTAACTGTGAGAAAATAAGAACACAATATAAGTGATTTGTATAACATAGAAACTGTTCTGTGAGCACTGCCTAAAATGCCTCTGTGGTTCTCTCATACTGCAGCAGGACAACGGCTCAAAACACAATAAAAGCTTTAAATGCTTCATGCAAAGCAACAAAGAGCAAGCGCTGCCCGTCATGTACTTTCCAGTACCTCATTGTGCATTTATGGGGGCACTTGAGCTTGTATAACTTTGCTGTGCTCTCAAAATATACAGCACGCAAATATTAGGGGATTCTTCAAAATGAAATATCCCCTCTTGTGAGCAGTGCAACAAACAATGGCATAGAAATTAATGTATAATGTTGAATGAATGAATGAATGTTTCAGCTTCAGTCAAACAAAGTGTCAGATCCATCATACCATCTTAAATTTTATAGCTTTATAACATATAGAGGGTTGTACCAGTCCATACTTTACTCCCTTGAACTACTGTGAATTTTATTTCAGTATGTATGTTGTGTAGCTGGTAGCATTCCATTCATGTTTTCAGCAGTCTATCTGGTGCATTAATGCACTGTTTACATTTCAAAGACACTTATTTTATGAAATAATTTACATACAAATCACATTAGCAAACAATGCAATTTAATGAAATGCGTTATGCTGTCTGGATGTTGCTAGACTGCTGATCAAAATGTCTTTACTTGTTAACTTTGTAACAACAGTACAGAAATACAGGAACAAAAGACTAAATGCATTTGCTATACTAGGACATTTGCTCATAAAACTGTTCATATTTCACTATTCCTGAAACTTTGCTTGTTGATAAGCTTATGAGATAAATCAGAGCATAACACCAAAATGCACACACATTTACATTTATGGCATTTAGCAGACGATCTTATCCAGAGCGACTTACAATTGATACGTTCTTACAATTCAAGCAATTGTAGGACTCAACTGTGGCTGCTTGGCAGATGTTGGATTTAAACCCTGGACCATCAGGTCTGGAGTCCAGTACCTTAACCGCTTGGCTACTACTACTTAAGACCATGGATTTGCTTGTATTGACTTGAGACTTGTTCATTTCCACTTACCTTACAAACACTAGTGGATCTTATGGAAAGGTGCCCAAACTTTGGTACAGATCCAGTTAACTTTTTTCCGTTACGTTTTATGCATAAAATTTGCACATGTCATCTTTGTTCCCTGCAGTGAAACGTTTAAACATTATGAAAAGCACCAATGATGTACCTCGACCAGAACCTCCCATACTTGCACATAGGTCTGTAAGCAGTGACAGGAAATGTCTGAAGCTCAGCTGTGCAGCGGTAGGCCACAGTGCTGAAGTGTGTTACACACAAGAATCGTCTGTCCTGGGTTGCAACACTCACTGCTTCGTTCCAAAATGCCCCTGGAAGCAACGTCAGCACAAGAACTTAGTGGATTGGCTTTCAGTGGCTAAGCATCTGCGCACGAGCAGAAGATGCCAAGCATCTGCTAGAGCCGTTGGCCTCTTGAGAAGTGAAAATGTGTCCTCTGGAGTGATGAATCATGCTTCCACCATCTGGAGGTCGGACAGCTAGATCTTGGCTTGCCAGATGCCAGGAGGACGCAGTGTGTGTTTTGTGAGTGCGTCATCCATTTGAATGTTTTGGTCATTGTCATTGTGATCAGCTTTTAGGCAGGTTTACGCTGGACAGGATGCCTGTTTATTTACACCATCACACTTGGGGACAACCTGGTGGGAGAACACAGAGGGTTTGGTGAGTCTGGTGTGGAAGGACATTTATCATCTAGGTTGCCCAAGGAGGTTTGGTCACTGAGTCTTGGTCCTAGAAAAGTTTCTTTCTTATAATGTTTAGGGAGTTTTTTCCTTGCCACTGTCACCCTAGGCTTACTCAATTTCAGATTGGCCAATCTGAAAAGAATCTAATATTGTAAAGTTGCTTTGAAACAATACTCAATTGCGTTATTTAAATAATTATTAAATAATTTAAGCAATACAAAAGGCTCAGTTATGTGATTCAGTTTTATTTTAGCACTTGGAAATAAATCATTATGTGAAAAATGTGGAGCCTCTCAACACTTTTTGAGTCTTAAAGTCCAAGTCTGATTGGCAGACAGGCTTTCTTAGTTTGAGATTGACCTCAGATATTATAAGACGGTGTCAAACTGTTGGGCTGTCTTGAGACAGTGTTCCATTGTAAAATAGATTCGAGGTCTGTTCCTTTAAAACAGAACAGTCGTATCGAGCACCCATTACGCCAACAAGGACATCAAGCAACTGGATTTCATGTCTGTTGTTTATTTGTTGACCTCATGACCTCATAATATGCATGTATAAGATGCTTTGTAAACCATTTGCCAGATTCATTACTGTGTTCTCTCCTGTAGCAGGACAAACACAAGCTGCAAATTATGTTTTAAGATTTGTAATCTTTAATGCTATGTAATTTACCTGAAGGAACTTGAACAGAAACCAAATCCCCTAGGCGAAGGCAAGAGTGAAGTCCTCATGACTGAAGTTGTGATGGTCAGACATTTTTTATGGAATTTAATGGTGTTCATAATTAGAGAGTCAAGTGTAGTTAAACAAGAACGGCATGCTACTCCAATCTCTCCAGACAGAGACTCCCACATCTTCACTGCAAAATCAGTTTGCTTTAAATCACTGAGATTTTAACAATAAGAATAAATGATAATAGGAAACAAAAATCTTTTAACAAAAGTCTTTTAACTCTGGATGTTGTAGTCGTAAACGGATGATTAACGTTATAACCAAGAGAGGAGGTGAGAGTTTAATAGCGGTTAGTATAGTAGGCTGTTATGTGTGTTTAAGAAACACCTTTAACACAAGTTTAGAATACAGTCTGTTTTAACTCGGTTGATGTGCTTAGAGCCTTTTTGTGTGCATGCATTACTTTCCAATACTTATTTGTAATGAGCTATAAACAGTCTTTGTAAGTGTCTGGGCCTGTCCTATTGTAAGTAGTACTCCTCAGGTGCGTGTTCAGTGCATTAATGCAAGTTGCTGTTGTGACATAGCAGTTAATGTACTGCACTATTGACTAGACGGCTCAGGGTTCAAGATCCCTTACTGCTTGGCTGATACTGTTGTATATTAGCAAGACCTTTAACCCACAATTGCTTGTATTGTATACTGTTAGAGTGTAACAGTTGTGTGTTGTTCTGGGTAAGGGCATGGGACAAGTTCTGAGAACAACAGCCTGTGATGTACTAAAACGAACATTTAATGGGTCGTAAAAGTGGGTGGCGCTGGGTTTGTGGATGCATGACTGGGATCATCCGGGGTTCATTTAAAACTATTCTGACATTCAGTTAAAGGTGCTGATTATAGTGAATAAGGTGCACTTAATAAGGCACTTGTAATAATCCATACAAAAGGCTGCTGTGATTAGCAATGACCAACCATTATCATAAAAATAATCCATTTTAAATGCTGTTCATGTACTGGAAGACTTTCCTTGTTTGAATGTAAATTGCTTTTATTGGCTGTTCATGCCGCAGCTGGTAGAAGTCTGGAAGGAACGTGGCAGGCAAGCCATTATTAAATAAAGGAGTAGATGTTGGCTTGTTACAGACACAGTAGTGAGCTTCCTGTTAGCCCACTTTGAACTGGTAATGTGCTTTTTTCTTTTCTAACATGTCATCAGCTCTTGTCAGGTGGTCTTAGATGAACATTTCTTATTTCTGAATTATTTATTGATTTATTTACTCATTTAAGGATTTTACTTATATTTCATTAATATATTTAGTTTATTTCTATTTTATTTGTCAATAATAATAATAACAACAACTACAATATTATTATTATATTTAAAAAATTTATATTATTATGTATTGAATATAATAATTTGTTAATATTTCTCTACATTTGTTGTTTTTTTGGGGGCTAAAAAAAACATTAAAGTGATTTAATCATAATTTATTGAACCTTTTAAGTACTGACATTTATTTAAACATCCAATTAACACTTTAAATAGTTTCTAACTAGTTTATATACAGATTTGATCAATAGTTAATTTATATATGTGCATTATATGTGCAACTTGCATATCTGTTCTTGTAATTTGTCCTTTTGCATTTGCATGAGAATTAAAATGCTTAAAACTTTGGTTTTATAAACAGGAAATCAAACATAGAATAACATTTACCAACATTCAATGTTATTCAGCCAGGCAGCTCACGGGGCTGCTCTAGGGATTTAGGGATGCTTTAAAGGGACACTTCATCTGAATTTTTGTCTTTGATGATCTTCAAAATAAAATAAAAATGAGTGACATTCCCTTTAGGAAATATCAGTATTCCATTGTACTTGTCCTCAGTAACATTTAAATCTTATACAGGTTTGTTATAGCTCTGGAATTGATCTTACAGCCACTCATATAATACAGTAAAGTTTGTATAGGAAACCTAAGCACATGTGGGAGAACCTACCACATTACACACATCCAGGCAGACTTAAGCATGGGCATTGTCTTTGTATTTCTAACATTATACAGTACTGGTCCTGATTCATAACATTCACTCGTTAAGTTCTCAGTATGAATGTGGTTTCATCTAAGGCTGACTAAGTCAAATCTATGCTTCTGAGCTTTTTTATTGCATCATAACTCTGGATAATAGATTTGTAGTCTGCTAGAGAGGCAACCGATTAAGAGGGGAACCCTGCTTATGTTCTTGGCTGGTCTGCTTTGGTCTAGTGAAGCTAGGTGGCTAACTAACATAGGTAAGGCATAAAGATAAAAAGTTTTATTCAAAGCTTACAGCTGATACAGTTGAGATATTTGAATATGATTGGAACAACTGAGAGTTTAACATCTCGCTCAAGTGACCCCAAGCTGAAACCTTGTGGTTAACGCCCCAATTACCAACAACACAACCCTTAGAGTCATAACATTAACCTTTACAGTCCAATAACTTAATCCTTAGAGTCCAGTACATTAATCCTTCTCATCTGGTACCTCAGCAACCTAAAGTCTAATACCTCACCTTAGGGTGAAGTACCATAACGTTTACAGTCCAGTACCCTAACCCTTAGAGTCCAGTACTTTCTAAAATTATATATAGTCCTGCACCTTAACCCTTTGAATATAGTAGGATAACCCCTAAAATCCAGTAACTCCACCTTTTTTAGTCTAGTGTAGTGTCTAGTTCCATAACTAAAAAAGTCCAGTACTCCAAAATATTTAGTTTAGTGGAAATCCCATTTATATTTCTGCCCTTATCCAGAGTGACTTACAATTAATACAGTCTTACAATCCAAGCAATTGTGGGTTAAGGGCCTTGCTCAGGGATTTGAACCCTGGACCTTCTGATCCATAGTCCAGTAACCTAACCACTAGACCACCATAGTCCCACAGAATCTTGTACCTTTATCCTTCTAGTCTAACTGAATAACCTATAGTTTATTTACACTGCTTACAAAAATTAGGGGATATTTTACTATGGAATATTTCATTTTAAAATATCTCCTAATTTTTGTGAGCAGCATATATACTTTAACAATTAAAGTCCCGAACCTTAGTACACTCTTAGCCCTAACAGTGCAGCACCTTATACCTCAGTGTCCCCAGAAGCTAACCTGGCTGTATCTCTAAACACGATGTTTAAATGTTACATCCTTTACATTAGCAATATAATTTGTCATAAGCATGACAACTATTGCTTAAGTATGCCGTTTTTAAGCTTAATCACACGTCTGCTGACGTGAAAAAAGCTCTGTTACAGTAAGCTATAATCAGACATTTCTTTTAAATGATCAGAATTTGCATGGTGAACTGAGTGAACAATTATGTAAGTTAGGCATTTACATGCTAAAACTAAGCCTAGTATTGCTTTTGAATACACAACTATTGACTGGCAGTGCTACTGTGCAATAACAGACACGTGTTTTGTGGTTCTGGACCCTGTAATTAAGCATTTGGGATTGAGAACAAAACAAAGAACCAAATGTCAGCTTTTACATCTGCATTGGGTCATTTTTTATGGAATAACATCCTTTTAAATATGTATATAAACTCTTTATTTCATTGAACCACAAGTAATTGACTTGCATTTTTTTTTTATTAGTTCATGAAACATGGCGGTCTGGAAGAGATTGCATAGTGCCAACAGTTGTGTCTGGTGTCTACCAAACATGGCCATTTGTAGAATTTACGAATGTTTAGGAATAAATTTATACGGAAAGTTACAACAGCTAAGCAAAACCCCATGTTTGAAGCTTAGCAATTTGTCACACAAGTTTCCCAGTGACATCGCAACACATAGATCATTAAGTGCTAGAGCGACATAACATAAACATAAACAAACACTGCTAGAGAAGATTGTGGCTTTTGGGAAACCAGTCCAGGTCAAACTGAGGTTACAGTCTGAGTCTGGTTGGGATGGATGTGAGTTTTGTAAAGCATTTAAAGATATTTCTATTATTATAGACGTGGATACATAGACTAAAAATCTGTTTGGACCTTCTCCGGAGAAGGACTGGCTTCATCCAGCAGCCTTAATAATGACCCCAAACTTTCCTCAAAAACTTAGCAAGAACTCATTAAAGACTACAGTAGATCAAGTGGTGCTGATTGTCATAGACCACTTGGAACGGAGCGATGTTTAGATCAACTCTTAAAGGTCACCTGCTCATGAGTGACCAGCTTCTGACCAGCTTGTCTTCTCCCAAGAGCGCACGCATACCCAACCGTCAGTCTGTTAGGAACAAAATGGTACTTGAAAGTACCTTAAAAGGTCTTGTTCTGATGTGCATGTTCAAAATGCGCATAAACATAAATTGTCTCGCACTGGATATTGTAAGCTGTAACGTACAACATAGCCTTAAAAAAAAAAAACATTGATTTTCTTAAGAAATGTATTTTAATCCGAGAATTGCATTTAAGAACATTCGTATGAACTTTAGTGTTTATCTTAAGAGCCTTCAAGTTTTTCCTAAGAATGCTTCCATAAATCCAGCCCCTGGTGTTTATACGGTCTACTGGTAGACAAGTCTATTTAATACTGGCAGATGTTCTCAAATGGACCAAATACTATATACTTACATCTGGACCAGTATCTGGCCTGAAGTAGGAGCAAAAAGTCCTGATACAAAGTGTTCCAATAACCCCAAACTTTCTCCATAAATTCTTACAAACCTTCTCCAGCAATTCTAAGAGTTATTAAAAGTTCCTAAAAGCACCTTGTGTGTACACCACTACACGAGGGTGATGTTTCTGAGATGCTTCGACTCAGCCGCCTGACTGTTATAATTCACCCCTTGTCAAACTTGGTCAAAAGGTCTTTATCTTTGCTCACATTGACTATGAGAACAGACTGTTTAGGCACTGTCTGATATCTTCCACAGCTTGAAATGCATGTGATAATTAACATTCTTTAAAGTCTAAGTGGTTAGAAAGTTCAGGATCACTAGTGTATGTAAAATAGGTATCATGGTATTGCACTCTGAATGAACGTCAGTTTATCTTCAGCTATGTCATCATCAGAGGGACTGGGTGACAGGTCTGTAATTATCACCCATTTTCACTTTGATCACATACATTCCTTATTCACCTGAGAGAATCACCTGGTCTTTGATTGACAGCTGTTGTGAAGGCACAGGCAGGTTGTGTTTTGGTTGCTCCCTCCCTGAGACAGCTGGATACAGGTTCATGCTCTGTTCTTCTCCTTTCAATTACATTTTAGGATATTTAGATATAGAGATCCTTAGGTTAGGGTTGGGATTCCGGAGCTTCTGCTACTGTGATTGAGAAACTATAGAAAACATGAATTCAAAATGAACTGAAATTTTAAGGATGATAGTTCAAGTGACTTTATGACTATGGTTGCCAGATTACAGCACTTACATGAAGCGTATAATCCTTAAACCTCACCATAACAGACATTAACACATCTGTGGGTTGGCCAGAGAAGATTAATATAAGCTAAAAACTGGCTGTCTGGTCAAACGCAAACACCTGGGAAACAACTATAAGCTCATGTATCAGAGGTTTCTCATTATTTTCTTGTCTTCGATGAAAATTACATGATGAGACCAAACCAAAACACACATTTGATCTTGACAGGAAATGTCTCTAAAACCTGTAGTTTTATTCCCAAACCCCACCATAACAGATCTGTGTCATTCTCAGACCAGACCCAGTTATTTTAGCTTAAAACGGGATTGTCAGGTCAGAAACGAACACCTTTACAACCCAGTTACAACAACATGTATGAGGGGTTTGCACATTTTTATCTTGCACAGAAAACCACATCCAAATCAATTTCCAATGTCATCTTAAATGTGAACTTCTAGGAATCTAGTTTTTCTAACTACGTTGCCCAGTTGTCCAGATAAAACTTGACTGTCTGGTTATGAATCAACACCTGGCAACCCAAATATGTATTAATGTTTGTCCATTTGTTTTTAGCCTTCTATGGAAAAAGCAAAATCAGAAAAACCAACAAATTCCAATTCAATTTAATTCCAATACAATCTAGAATATGAGCTTTCAAATAACTTTCTTTTAACTACAGTTGCCAGTCCCAGATGTCCAGCCTTAAACGTAGAACCCATGGCAACCCAGTTCTAATCAAAATAATTCCATATTTGTCCAGACAACTAAATAAGTTGCTAATTGCTCAACATCTCATCAGTGTCAGGTTTTTTTCTAGACTACCTGTCATACTCGAGCGTGCACAGAATTTAAAGGGGCACAGCTGTATTCCCTTTCTTGCCATTCAGAGATGGCCTGTTAAACACAAAATATACTACTCACAAAAAATATCATTATGAAATATCCCATAATGACATATTCCTACATTTGTCAGCAGTGTAGATGAAGGGATTTAGCACTAAAGTGGGCGTTCCTCTGCCATGAATGAGAAATGAAGAATATATGAACATTAAAGATTCATTAATAATTGCAGTAATTTTGTTTCGTTTTCTAATATATACTTTTAGGTAATATGGATATTAGTGGCCTAAACACACATCTGTCTGAAAGCATTAGCCACTCAAGAGCTTGTAAAGATGATGGGGTCTTATGGGAAAAGTAGTACCTATAGTAAATTTGTGTGCTGTCACACAAATGACTTAATGCCCTGAATGGGGTGTACACCCCAGTAAAGTGGATCTGATAACACCCCTGCCCATTGTGCTTTATTCTGGGGGAATAAACCTATGGATTTTCATTCCAACTGATCTTCTCACGACCCAGATTGTTTTATCAATGGGTTTAGATTGTTTCATGTGTAGCTCCTCTTTGGTTTGGAATGAGAGCTACAGAGCCCTTTGTAGATGAGCTTCTCCACCCCAGTTTAAGAGTAAAGCCTTACTTAATTGTACATTTCCTTACCGCAAATCAACAGGATTTTAGTGGCAGTACAGCATGTATTCCCGCAGCGCGTGGAAGATCCTGCTTATCAATGGTCGGACACTCCCTCGTGTGGAAGGCAGGATAAAGAGAAACCACAGCTCATCTCTAATTTCCGACACAAAAGTAAATATAAATAGATCAGTCATGTTCGGATAATGTTAGTGTATCCCAGTATATACTTGTTGTATTTTATTTCTATTTATACTCATGATTACTTAAAACAATAGCGGATAAAGAGTTTTGCATCTTACTTTACTATGACCACACTACATTACTCTACTCTACTCTACTCTACTCTACTCTACCTATAGCTACCAGTGAATGCAATCTCACTTTTTCTTGCTCAAAGCTAATAATTAACCCTTTGGTAAAGCCTTGGTGATTCCTCCATACATTCATATGCACCACAAATGCATGATATTGTCTACTTATAATATCATAACTCCATTTATATGGCTTAATCATACATTTTATTCAAATACAAAACATTGTATTGTGTTGTTAATATGTCAGATATTTATACGTTTTTGCATTTAAACAATACCTGGATACACGGTGCTTTATGACAATAATAGCAAGCCTTTGAAGGTTTATTCAGGATATCACATATTTAATTAAACCCAGACTACAGCGAACACGTGGCACCATTTCCAACAGTAATACAATCGGCTGCAGTTGCGCTCACTTCATGTCAAGTCTTACTCGGACGTGCCAGCCCTCTCGTATCTCTCGGTCTCACCCACCAACCCAAATGTCCACTTATTTTTGGTCGATCCGCGCCCCTCCTCTCCATCCCTGACGACATAATTGTGGCTGTAAAGGCGCGCTGGTTCTTCATCTACCGGTCCTGTGGAAGGATCAGACAGAGAGGCAACCCACTCGTCTGAGCACGAGAGGCTCAAGGAAGAAAGGAAAGCCTTAAAACTAGAGCAGCGACAAAAGGAGGACACTCGTGGGCACGGCTTCATATGGACTCTGGACACAAAGGATATTTCACACTGGGATTTTAAGGAGACCTCGTCCTCTTTGGAATTATATTTCTGAATAAAGGTGCAGTATTTTAAAAACAAAATGCAATTGAATGAATAATGGGATCATAATAATAACGATACGCTGTTATGGTAGAGATGAAGGATGCACTTCAGGAATCATTTCAGACCTGGTGAAATACTTCAGGAGTGACCTACTCACAAAAATTAGGCTATATTTGAGAATAAATATCTTTTAATGAAATGTCCCCTAAAATTAAGGTACAGGTGTCGGGGATCTTTAAAGTTTGCGTGAATTAATAGGACTGAGGACAAACTGTTGAGTTTAGAAAAGTCACCTAACAATACAATGAGATACTATAATGAATTAAAGGTATGATATGATATGATGGTGATGTGATATGATGGTGATGTGATGTGATATGATATGATGGTGATGTGATATGATATGATATGATGGTGATATGAAATGATATGATGGTGATATGAAATGATATGATATGATATATGATATGATATGATATGATATGATATGATATGATGGTGATATGAAATGATATGATATGATATGATATGATATGATATGATGGTGATATGATATGATATGATGGTGATATGATATGATGATGGCCTGAAGGTCTTGTTTTGTTTGAAGCAATTTCACAAATCTGTGCATCTGTCAATTAAGAGTATTCCCACATATATTAATGAACTCAATGACATATGACCTGGTTTGGTTAAGATCTAATTAGTGACCTTAATATGAAATTAAGATTTTTGCCTAAATAAACAGGCAGACAGATGGACAGACAGACAAACAGACAGGACTCTTTCGGATGCTGAGAAAATCGCAAACCTGACTGGTGCCTTACATATAATATAGGTATGATGCTTTCGTTTTCGCTCCAAAACTGACTTATACACTAAGAGTCTACTGTACTTGTGCACGTGCATTAAGTTTGGTCACTTTCTTGCACAAGCAACCTGGATCCAACCTCGAGAACGAGGGAATAATGAGAGCAGCTTGTCACTGCTTTCTGTCATTCCACAGCCCTTAAAGCTGATCTCATTCATGACCCAAAGGTAATGGCACTGAAAGTAGACCTCCGGAGGTGTCTCTCAGCTGGAGGACAAATTTGTCCAGGTCCCTACAGGGGGTTACGACAACACAAGCCAGGTTTTACCACCCACAATGTTAAAGAAACGGTTCAGTTTGAACACGCTCACCAATTGTTCAAACTCCCAAACAAAACCTTCATCATGCGTTATGGTTTTTAACAGCAATGCATAAGTGCAGAGGAAATAGAGGAAGTGCCATTAGTATTTGACGTTTATGGTATTGATTTTGTTCTTTATTTGTTACTTTATAGGTTCAAGATGCTTTTCAATATTAAGCATATATTGTGGTTATTCTGCCTGTGCCACACATCCTGCAGACTTGGTAAGTCATGCTTTTTTCAACTGTTTCAGAAGTTAAACAACAGACTGTAGGTAGGTGTGTGTGTGTGTGTGTGTGTGTGTGTGTGTGTGTGTGTGTGTGTGTGTGTGTGTGTGTGTGTGTGTGTG
>JAUZSU010169246.1:0-13277 GCA_034780255.1 Parotocinclus maculicauda | reverse complement strand
CATCTGTGCATGCGTACGTGTCCGTGTGTGTGAGAGAGTCGGGGGTGGGGGGGACCATGGCCTGACTAGGCGCTAAGGGAGTGTGCTGTCTGACCGAGAGCAGCCCACCATAGCAGTGCATGTGCTTCCAGCAAACAGGCTGGCTACCACTGAGGTTTGCCATTGTTGTGTAGCTTGGCCAGATGTGCAGTAAAATCATGATGCAGCGTGGGAAACACATGACAGTTTGGACTTTCTCTGGCCCCAGATCCTAACCCCCCACCTGCCACGCTTTTCACTGCCAAATTCAAAACAAAAAGTTTCCAAAACACTTATTAACATGGACTGATGAGTGAACTACACTGCTTATTGAGGGGACTGTCATGTGCCTGTGTGTGCAATGACTACATGAGAACATTTCTTTATATACACATACTGCAGCACTAAAATATGAAAGGCTTGTTCTGAATTTTAAGGGGTCACAATGTCTTAGTAATTCATGACAAATAAATAAAGTAAAGAATTACTAAGTTATATTTTTCCCTACTGTAATAAACATGAAAAGAAATGAAATTCTGAAGAAAATTTGTTTCAGAATGGTGCTATATTCTAGCCGCTTATATAAAAAGTTACCTAAATCTATAAAAAAAGCTAATTTTTATATTGAATTTTAAGAGCATGCCTTTACATTGCACTCAAAGGTACAGTACTTTGCAAGATTCTTTAACCACCACTGGATTTGTTGTTTTAGCAATGGTATAATAATATGTTACACATTATTTACATATTACCAATGTCTGGACATAAACTTTTCCATTTTCAAGCTCCATAATTCTCTTTTCCAATGATCGTCATTCCAATATTTGTGAGCTTTAGCATATCTCAGCCTTTCCACCCTGTTCCCTTTCTACAAAAGTGGTTTCTTGGCCTCTATCCCTGCATTCCCTGCTCTTTTTGGACTGTAAATGAGTCAGATGTGAAACACTAAAAACTTGCCACTGTAAAATATAGAAGCTGGTTTTATTTTTTCAAATACTGCATACTTATTTCCTGTATTTTCTGGTTGTATGCAAATAAAAAGACCAAAAAAAATAATTATGCAATTGCTAAAACAATCTAATGGTGGCTCAGGATCACAGACTCTGGACTACAATTAAAAATTAAATTTTTTATTTAAAAATCTATTAAAGACATGAGTAAATTACATGGAGGATGCCCCAAGCTTACAGGGCCACATACAATACCCTTTCCAGTACCTGGAACCTGCACCTCTGGTACAGTTCAGAACTGTCAACACTATAACTCCAAGAAACTGAGCATAATGTACACCCTTTTTGGCTCCAAGGCAGCATTGACTCAGGGCCAGTACAGATGGTGCCACGACTAGGTCCTTCAAAAGCTAGCTAAAATCATGGAGGCACGCAGACTGGAAGCAAACAGGGCCAGCTTGGTAACATAACAGTGGCTGATCCAGTTTTTAGGGAAACGTGAGAATCACTGCAGCATCACAAGAAAGTGGTTCCTCCCGTCACATGGATGTGAGTGGTACCTGACAGCTGACCTTGAGCACCAGTGGAAGTTCCCACAAGAGTTCAGCACAACCTCTTTACAGCTAGATATCATGCTCTGGTACTCCTCTACTAGGATAGTCATTATGACTGAATAGACAGTTATATAGGAAAGGGAGGGTGGAGTTTGATTTTGAGAGAATAGAGACAAGTACACCGTCAGTTGCATTTTTAAAAGCAGAGTGAAGGGCATTCAGCTATAGAGTGAAGTTGACTGCATTCGGCTGCAGATCCACCCAGTGGTTTGTGAAGTCTGGTGGAAGACCAGGGAAACCAAGCATCCTTCAACTGCAGGGGTTGAAGGGAAACTTTTTTATAGCTGCTTAACCATCTCAATATCATCAAAACATCGATAAAGTGTGGCTCCTGGTTGACTACATGGCAACCAGCATTTTGGCACCACAGGAGCACAGTAGGAGTTAAGTTACATGTGGGCACAGGTGGGTGTAGACCTAAGTCCCTTTAGCTCACGCACATATTTCTGGGTCACTCAGAGGAGCTGTGTGTGAGAAGGCAAAATGTCTGATACAAACAACTCCAGCCAAGCCCCTAGCAAAGTTTCCCCACAAAGTTGGGAAACATCAGCTCATGTGAATACAGAGCTGCTTATGTTGCAGATAATTCACAGCACCAGCTGGATGGCCATATCACGCATATGAGAAAACATTAACAGTGTTATTGTGGACAATCATCCATTCATCCATCCATTATCTTCCGCTTAATCCAGCCGGTGTCCACCTGGTTGTTCCTGGCGCAGGAACAACCGTAGACGGGGCGCCAATCCATCGTAGTTCACTCACATGCACACACACAGTCACACACAATGGGCCACTTTTAAAGACACCAGTCTTTGGACTGTGGAAGGAAACTGGAGTACCCAAAGTAAACCCATACAAACAGAGAGAACATGCTGACTCCACACAGAAAGGACCCAGGGATCCACCCTAGGATTGAACCCAGGACCTTCTTGCTGTGAGTCGTGATACCCACAAAGCTCAGAACTTTTTAGTATTAAGGAAGAAGTGTCAGGTATGCCTATTTTGTATGACAGCTGAAATTGTATTTTCTACATTTAACACCTGACATTTGACATAAAATGCTAACTTAGAAATGTATATTAGTTTTTTTTAAACAACCGATAAGAAAAGGTTCAAATACTGCTGCTTTATAAACATAATGGTGTTAAATGTACTTCCTTTTTTACATACCTACCAAAGCTCTAACCTTTATAATACTACTACTGCAATACTACTGTACTGCAGTGAGAGGAAATGGCTTTTTAAAATAAAAAACTACATTTTACAGACTGTAGCAATGTTGTGTTTTCTTCAGCAGAAAATAATTTTTATAATTAGCCTAATTTGTCAACTGCATACCAACATTAAGCCTTCTGTAACATAAGCATGGGATAGAATTATTACTATGTTTGTAGCCACAAGCACAGTCATTGTTTATTTGGTACCAATGGCTACCATGATAACACTTCTCACCACATGACTTTACTAAAGACCAGACTTGGGGCAGAGAATAGTTTACTAACCTGACAGAAAAAGGAATGGAGATGAAATAAAGAGTAGCATTGATTATCTTGTTTTAGGTGTGCTTGCCAATGTCTGGCATAGGTAAGACAGTAAGTAAGCAATCAGTTCTTGAATGTGGGTAAAATTGTAAGGGACTCTGAACATTGTGACTTAGCCATGGGAAAAAAAACTTTATAAAAAGACGACTGGGTCGGAGCATCTCCAATATGGCCTTATGGTCCCAATATTGGCACCAACAAGTAGGAACAAAGCATTAATTGCCACGAACAAACAATAAAAACCACATGTTCTGCTCTAAACTAAGTGTGGCTACTGACAAGTTTAATGCTGATACTATTTCAAAATGCAACGCTGGGATAAAGTATTCAGGTAAATTACAGGAATATGTGCGCACACTATATATATATATACCACACAGCATTTATGACGGTGTAAAAAAAACAAAACAAAAAAAAAAACAAATACTTTTTTCAGACTTACTTGTGTTGGGTGTCAACTTTGCGTGACAGTATGTCTCCGGGTGTGCTGCTGTTCAGTTTAAACGTTTGCACTGTGACCCCCTGAGAAAGGTTGTGTGGCTTCTGAGACTGCTGGCTGACCTGAACACCACAGGATGAGTTGCTGGAGTTCTGAGGTACAGCATCAGAAGCCACTGTATGAGCAGCTAGCATGGCCTGAGGACAGGAAAGAATTGGGCATCTGTTGGAGTTGGAAATCGGTTTTGCAGTGAAAAACAAAAAAACTACAAAGCTCTGATATTAACTGCTTGATAGTGAAAGACCAAATCCCAGTACATTTGCACAAAACATTTAAAGATTAGCATCAGTTAAGCTTAATGTGAAATTTTGGGCTCTCTTTTTGTTGATATAAAGGTGATAACTTTTTTAGAAGCCATACTCTCCTGCTATGAGTCATATGAGGTCAGACAGGAAAAGATTACAAAAAGTCAGTTCATTCATTTACACGGATGAAAGAAATGTTACTGCTTATCACAACAGGCACTAAATACTTTATAACCGTACATACCAAAACACAAGAATTCTTCACATTTCATGCTTGTTTAGACAAGATTTCATTTGAATGGGTAGTTGGACGTGGCAGACATATTCCTACCCATAGGGGGGAAAAAAATGGCTAGCGTTCATCGATATAAACAGAAATGCTATGCATTCCTTCCATCTACTAACATTTTATACCTGAAGTGAATGGAAAGCATGAGAGGGCTGCATGCTTCTTAAGTGACACGGTCTCAGTTACAATTTACTAACAGAAGTTGGGCTTTCTGATGTTGTAGCGATACATATACCACTTTGTGTTTATGTATGGTGTGAGCTTGTTGATCTTCAAAGCATCCGGCAGTGTGAAAGTAAGTATGCTCTAAGACTGCTGGGTTTTGATGAATGAGTGGGCTGAGCTAGTAAGCTGGAGGGTCTCGGTATATGCTTCCGTTGAGCAAGGCCAGGAAAGGGCACCTTTCTAATGTTGCCAAGTGGCTGCTGGCCAAGGCAGCCCAGGAGCCGTGCAGTCTGCACCCAGTACTGGAACATGGATCAGAGCAGCCCCAGAACACACTTCAGTCCACAATGAAACGACTTTAAACTGCAGATAATCAGAGAACCATTCAAGGCCATTTAACAACTGTTTTCAACGGCAAAGAACTGGTTTAATGAGCAGAGAAAGGATTAGCAAGTACAAACATCATTGTTCCAAAGCACA
This sequence comes from Parotocinclus maculicauda, assembly GCA_034780255.1. Taxonomy (NCBI): domain Eukaryota; kingdom Metazoa; phylum Chordata; class Actinopteri; order Siluriformes; family Loricariidae; genus Parotocinclus; species Parotocinclus maculicauda. The sequence continues at coordinate 8,473 of JAUZSU010169246.1, read as the reverse complement.
CTATTGAACATGGCTCAGTTCCTTGGACAAATACTGTATGTGATCTCAGATCCAAAAATACACATAAGAACAAATAAGCATCTGGGCAAAGTATATTTCTGGTTGAGAGAACGCCATTTCTCTCTTCACAAGTATTTCCCATTTTGTGCTTTTTATTTGTTTTGCTCAGCATTTTATATAATAAAAAAGATTAGAAAGCAATGGTTACAGATGCAATAAAACATGACTAAGCTTTCACCCTTTCTCTTACAAACTGATTTCTGTGCTGTGAAAAACAGAAGCCTATCATGTGACATTACATGTCTACTGGTCTCATTTACCTGTAGGAAGATGGGATCACCTAGATAGATGCACTGACACGCAGATAGATGCAGAGCACCAACACAAGCTCTCATCATTAGTCAGAAATAGAAAGGAATGCAAAAGAATGTGTCCATTAAACAAAGCACACTATATTTTACACTATATTTCACCCTGCTGAATTTTACACACCTCCCTAATCTGTCTAATAGACCACTGCACTGTATTTGATTTAAAACACTAATTTAATTGTTCAACTTGTCATTTTAATGTGATGCAAAAAATGCATCTGTATATCTGATACACAGAGGTAGGAAAATATTTACAGAGGGTTTTTTCTCCCTCAAGCGACTCAAAGTGCAATCAGGTTTAGATGTATGATCAAAACCACATGTAAAATGCAATCAGTTGGAGGTTAGTGAATGAACTGAACCGTGCCGATGCAGGGAACTGACTATTCTACATTCCAAATATCAGTGTTTTCATAAATTACAATCTGTTTAAACAGACAGTAGAGACCCAAAACGAATTAAACCGGTTCACTGATACTGCCATGACTCACCAAGACAAAATTCAATGTGCTTTAACTAACACACTGCGGGTTGACCACACAATGAGCGCCATATACCTGCTGCAAGGCTTGTTTCATATACTCATCAAGATTCATTACTGCTAAAGAATTTATACAAAAACAAAAAAATTTAAACAGAATCCCTCAATGGCCCTTTTATTATGTACACCTTGCTAGTACAAGATTGGACCCCTCCTGCCTTCAGAACTGCCTCGATTCTTTATGACATAGATATAACAAGGTGCTGGAAACATTTCTCAGAGATTATCCATACTGACATGGTAGCCTCATGTGGTTCCTGCAGATTTGTCAGCTGCTCTTCTGTAATGCCTCATGCCAATGCTCTCATTCTACCACATCCAAAAGGTGCTCTATTGGGTTGGGATCTGGTGACTGCAGAGTCCGTTTGCAAAGAAATGACTTGGGCACTGCTGAGCAGGGTAAAACACAGAAACTAATTTCGTCTAAGGAGAATTTTCTCCAATTAGGAAAAAAGACCAACATCGACATGGCCAATCAGGACAAAATTAAAAATCATTATGTAACTCCTGGATAAGAAAAAGGTAGACTGGGACCCCACAAAGCTGCAAATGCATGACAAATGTAATGTACGAATGTATGAACACGTGCATATTGAACAAATTGATTTAATACAAAATGATAGGTAAAAAACTACACTGTTAATGAATCAGTTCACTAAATAAATATGTTTCTTCAGAACAACTTGTTATCAAACTACACCTATTTTGGGTTATGTGCATGATTTACTAATCAGCACTGACCTGATGTCGAATGCGGCTCTGCTCTAGTAGCTTCCTGGATTGCAGCTTCTGCTGCTGGAGCTGTCGGATAGCAAACTGGAGCTGATAGCTGGGTTTATGGCTCTGTTGTGGAGCCGTTCTTGTGGCCAGGTTAGAGGCAGAACTGCCCATGGTTTCAGCTTCACACCTGTGAATGCAAACGAAAAGATTTATTTGAGATAATATTCACACTGTGATTTCTGTTGTAATGGCCAACTTGTAGTCTAGACAAGCATCAGGGTTTCTGACATTTATTTTGACCTTTATTTTATTTACATTCACAGCATTTAGCAGACGGCCTTATCCAGAGCGACTTACAGAAGTGCTTTGTATTCTTACTAGTAGACATTACCTCATGCTAGTACAAATAAGCAGCAGCCCAAGAACACAACCCAACCAGAACCTAAATCTCATGTGGTAAATCAACAAAACACAAAAGCACTTTTGCACTTTTTCTTCACTTAAGTGCTTAGTGAAGAGGTGAGTCTTTATTCTCTGCTTAAAGACAGCAAGAGACTCAGCTGTTCGGACAGAAGTTCATTCCACTACTTAAGAGAAAAGTCTTGATGCTCGTCTTCCTTTCATCTTATGTGGAGGATCCAGTCGAGTTAAGCTTGGAGAGTTGCTTGATTGGTTTGATTAAAGAAGGTAAGAAGGTTCTGTTACATTTTTGGCTTTGTAGGCGAGCATTAAAGTTTTAAATCTGATGTGGAGGGAGCCAGTAAAGAAAACACAGCAGTAAGGTGACATAATAAAACTTGGCTAAATTAAAAACCAGACGATCCGCTGCATTCTGAATCAGTTGCAGGGATCTGACTTTACAGACTGTACTGTATCGTCAGAGTCCCACAATGGTAAAATCAACATCTAAATTGGAAAAAGCATCATGACCAGAAGAAAACTCTCATGGCAGGTTTGACATTCTCTATAAAATATATTTTGAAGCATAAATTTGGACTTAGCAGAGCATATGGCTACAATACTTTTTGGATACTTTAATTCACAAGGCCACTCCAAAAAATACCAGTGGCTGTACAGATGTTATTTGGTTTGTGAAGAACCATATATGAAAAAAAGGAGACAGGTATTACCTTCAGTGATTGGGTTATATAATTATGTGTATGTATGAAGGTGCATTGAGAATCTATGTATATTTCTCTTTGTCTGTTGGACTTAATTTCAATCCAAATAAATTGGTATTCACAAAAAAAAACAAACAGAAAGCATCATCACAAGATGCTAGGCCATCACAGGGGTCACAGCTGAACCCCAAAACCCAACTCACTTTGTGATGCCAAACTTATCTTTGAGGCATCACTAGGACTACAAAAAAGTTCAGAGCGATGTTTTGGTAACAAATTGCTCCTACACCAGAGGGACATTGCCTCTGAACTGAACTGCCTTTCAGAAGGTCTGTGCTCCAGAATATCCGCAATGACCTATTAATATGTTAACAGTTTGAAGCAGTGCTTGATACACACCAAACTATTGTGGTTAAAAAAATACTAAAAACAAAAGCTAATGTACGCATGCAGTCTGGGAAATAATAAACACTGGATCGTTCTGTTCTAGGAATTCAAAAGATCATTAGCTTTTTAAACACACACCACCCTCAGCATCATCCATGATATTCCAGTGACAAAAAGCTTGTGGCTTTGTGGAAAAAATGCAGCCTGCCAAAACATAAATCCTTTCACTATCCTGTGCTCAGACATGCTACGCTCCATCAGCATCAGTACCAGAGTGCCCAGCAGAGCAAACTTGTGACTGTTCCATGAGTTTCTAAGGTGATTAGCTTCCATCTGACCCCAGCTTAAGAGCCTTTACCTTTTGTCTCACCTCTATAATTGCAGTGTGTCAAAACTAACATGGCAATGGCGGCACAGGAAGCAGCATTGTAGCCCAAATACAAATACAGCAAACACAGTGAAGACACATGAAAAAGAGAGTAAATTCATTTTTTACTAACTACCAAAATGTTTTCAATATCCACACACGTAAGCACTTTAATGCCGGACAAGAACTGAGTAACACCAAATTATGTCACTAGAATTGTAATTCATACAAGTAACTATTCAGTAGTCAATTCAGTAGTCTAGCTGAATGCGTAACAGAGTATTTAATGCATACAGTTTATTCAGTTCAGTTTAGTCAATTGTACAGCACAGCAAATATTGCCCACAGCCACTTTATTAGGTACACTACAATCAGTCAATCACATGGCAGTACATGCTGGTATGGTCTAGACAACCTGATAACTTTCAAACAGAGCATTAGAATGGTGAAGATAGGTTAGTTAAGTGACTTTGAGCATGGCATGGTTGTTGGTGCTACATGGGTTGGTCTGAGTATTTCGGAGACTGCTGATCTAGTGGGATTTTTACACACAGCCATAGGGCAGCACAGTGGCTCGGTGGGTAGCACCGCTGCCTCACAGTAAGAAGGTCCTGAGTTCAATCCCAGGGTGGAACGGCCTGGGTTCTTTATGTGTGGAGTCTGCAAGTCCTCCCTGTGTCTGCGATGTTTTTACTCAGGGTACTCTGGTTTCCTCCCACAGACCAAAGACATGTGTGGTAGGTTAACTGACTACTCTAAATTGGTATTGACTTGTGTGTGTGTGTGTGTGTGTACATAGATATAACCTCGTGTGTGTTGCTAAGATGGCCACTGATGCAGATAGCAACGTTAAATAAGCCAAATAAACAAACAAACAAACACAGCCATAGGTAAGGTTTAGAGACAGTGGTTTAAAAAAGAGAAAACATCCAGTGAGCGGCAGTTATCTGGGTGAAAATGACTTGTTGATGCCAGAAGAGAATGGCCAGATTGGTTCAAGCTAATAAAAGACAGATGCAAAAGAGCATCTCTGAATACACAAAATTCCAAAACTTGAAGCAGATGGGCTACAACGACAGAAGACCACTCTGAGTGCCCCTCATGTCACTGAACAACCGGCAACTGAGACTGCAATTCTCGGGTCCGAATGGCCTCCAAAAATCACCATATCTCAATCCCATAGAGCACATTTGGGATGTGGTATAACATGAGATTTGCATCATGGATTTGCAGATGACAGATCTGCAGTAACTGCATGCATGACGCCATGATCAATATGGACCATAATCTCTGAGGAATGCTTCCAGCAGGATCTGGAGCATTACTGATGGTAGGTGCTGAACTTGTGTAAAAAATGCTCATGTGAATAATATGTTGACTATGATCTTATGCACATGATGATCCTGTAAAAAGAGGGTCTGCTTGGAAAATGACATCATTCAGCACCATTCCATGACCCTGGAGTAATACATCAAAGCACCAAGCTGGTCAATGTGGCCAACATCAGGACCCAGAGCTTTAGGGTATTTCCACCACTGATTTATTTTCTTTTTCTCTTTCGTTCTCTGCTCAGCTCAGCAGGAAAACATGGCCAACAGTGGGTCATGCAACATTAAATGTATTGTTAATAACTGCTACCCAGAAGGGGTGCCTCACTCAGGGAATTCTGTCAAAGGGTCAAAAGGTCATAGCAAAAGCCAACTGAACATACTAAAAATCTTAGCGCACTACTGGTTATTTCAGTTCATTTCTGCTCTTTAAAGATTAAGACTACAAAGCAGTATGGAGACAATAAGAATGAAACGCACCGAGGATTGCTAGAATCACACTGGTGACGTTCACATCCATGTGTTTCTTCAGAAAAGGACTAAAGCCAAGAGCACTGAGGTACCTCAGTTGTTAGTTAATCCTGTGTGCTGTACCTCAGGAATTTATTTTAACTTTTTAGCACAAGCTGTGCACAAGCCATCATGTGGGTCTAATTTGGTTGGAAAAGGAGGACATTACTCCATGGTTTTACTCTGACCTAATTAATTTATTTATTCTTATATACACTGGCCATTTTGGCTGCTCCTCAAAGCTTTGATCATGCATAACCTATCTGCCAAATGTTTGGCCAGTTGATGCATACTTTTGTGGGAGGCTGTAAATTATTCAGCGATGTGTTCAATAAGGGATTATAAAATACAGTTGTTATGTGTTATTAGTTTAAACAGAATATGTAGGATTAAGCTGAAGGAAGATCACAAATTCGATTAATTACTAATGGGAATAATTCCAATCAATTAACACCTTTTGTTTGCAGCTTGATGTATGTGAGAGATTTAATACCTTACCTTCTACAGTTGTCAAGAATACTTAACATATTCAATAAACACAAAAAAGCACACCATACTGTACTAACTTAACCTGGACAGGGTCATGCTCTCCTTCCAGTTGAGCAACAATAACAACAACAACAACAACAACAACAACAATTGGCAGCTTCATAGTAAGGACCAAGTTAACATTTCAATATTTGGGGGCATGGTAAGATGTCCAAGATGTGCTAAAGCTCACAAATGAAGATCAATGTTTAAATTGATGAGTCCAATTATATACAGTGTTATCTATTGTCATTATACTATTGCTAAAACAATACATCTAATAATATTCTTATAGACTTTTGCGTACATTGGAATGCACGTGTACTGTGGTGGCCTAGCAGTTAGAGTACTGGTGTATGGCCCATAAGGACCACAGTACATATGCTACTGCTTCCAGGCTGCCACTGTTGGGCCCTTAAGCAAGACCCCCAACCCACAATTGCTTGGATTGTAAAACTGTCAGATGCAAGCCGTTCTGGTTAGGGATGTCTGCTAAAATGCCTAAAATATAAATTTATAGGGCAGCATACACAAATGCATGCTTTATTATGTGCCAGATAAAAACTTGGGACCTATTTGAACCAGTAAGCTACACTTGATGACACATGCAAGAAACTATAAAATAAATATCTTGAATCTTGAAGGAAGAAGGCGATTGAGTACAACTGGAACAGAAGCCAAGATAAAGGAGAAAGTCAAATGAGCATTATCGTCTCTGTTGGACTTCACATTCCTCTAGCTGTAGTCCAAAACCTAAATATCCAACAATTATGACATTCCATTACAATCCTAAACCCTGTCTATTATTACTGTTTGCAAGCGGTACCCAATAACTTACTGGAAATGAATCTATGACTAAGCCAAGAGTAGAGGCAGTCCGAGCCCTCATCCAACAAGAGCAGCTAAAATCGGCAAAACATTTCACAGACATATGACAACATTGTCATTTACAACGTCAGCCACACACTTCTAAAATTCTACTGATACAATGGTCAACCACAGGTCGAGCAATCAGCTTTTAGATTACTCCAGTTCATTACAGTGTGAAGGCTGGAGTATTCACCAAATGAATATTCATCAAATTATTTAACAAGATGGTGAGTTAAATCGAACAGACTTATTTGTTACACAATTCAGTTTCACAAAATCTTGAATTCCATAGGTGCGTTTAGTGGTACGAGTCCGTTAGTACACTCAAAGCAGTGAAAAGGAAAAAATAGCAACAGTGGGAATATGGTTTGGAAGTGCTGATAAAGCATACCTGGCAACTCCTGCCATGAGCAACTTCAAAGGCCGCTACTCTTTGAAAAGCATCTCATCTCACCCCCTTGGCTTACAGAGCCTGTATGCCTAACGGCTTCAGCATGTTTGGCACGGACCACTGGTCCCAAAGGGCTGGACGTGGACTGGAGTGCTCACGAAATCAAACATTAAAGCAGGAATTAAACTGAACATCAGATGTACATGTCCCAGTAATTTGTTCAAAAAATTATGCTTTGGGATTTTCTGCATTTGTAGGCCATATCCAAAAGGTGAGGGCTAGGAGCAGCCTGGTTTGGTTTAATTTAGCTCACTTTTGTGCCCAGACGGCAGCCAGTGGAAAGTTCCAGATGCTGTTCTAAAGAGATGCCACATTTTGACCACAAACGAACCTTCAAATACAAACAAAAGACCTTCCAGTGGGATTTTCAAGTGAAGAGGTCAGGGAAAAAGACTGCTATCACCTGAGACATAACAAGTAATTACTCTGAACTGTGGCCAAAACACAGTAAGTTGCTACATATACACTGTGTAGTGAAACAACAGATGCTCTGGATTGTAAAACAGAGAGAGAAGCTTAAACAGGACAGGCAACAAAGCCTTTAGGTTATTAGAAATTGGGCCTGTTTTGGATATTTAAGATGCATAGTGTGTAAAGCTTATAAAGTCAGCAAATCTCTTTTTTTTAGCAAAAAAAATTAAAAAAAATTTTTTTTTAAGGAAAAACAGAGACATTCCACAAATTCCCTGATGGTTCCAAATACATAAGGAAGGGTAGGACTGGAAAAACAAAGAAGGGAAGATGAAGGCCAATATGTCTGAGACAGTGTCACTGACACATCACTGTAAAACCGAGGAAACTGCAACAGCTTAACCCTCTTCCTATTATTCATGTCCCTCTGAAGCTATGAGCAACTTTTTAATAAATCGTTTAATATACGATTAAAGATGCCATAAAAGCATCAGTCAATCACAACAAAAAAATTTAAGTGAAAGACAAAGGTAAAACTGGTATAAACAAAATTGTAGCAGTTTGTTGCAAATTTACGTCAATGCTCACAAATTTTTCATAAACTTCAAACAATTAATAATTGACCCATAATAAGTCAACCAACAGAAGTGATGGTACCAGAAACAGTATAAAGAAGACGTGTGATGCTCTGGGTGATCCATTGTGGCGACCCCTGGCTGGAGCAGGCACTAGGGGTTTTTACTACAGTTAGGTGGTGATTCTATGCTCTCTTTATAACCTGTAAAAGCACAAAGGAGTATTTTACTACTGCAATTATCTTCCAGCTCACGCTCTCCTCCAGAGAGATGACACGGGTCAAAAAGACAAG
>JAUZSU010169235.1:0-13277 GCA_034780255.1 Parotocinclus maculicauda | reverse complement strand
CAGCTGCTTAGCCTAAGCAGTGGGCAGCCTTGGCTTTGGCGTCATATCCCTGTGAGTCCCTTAGTGTGTGTGTGTGTGTGTGTGTGTGTGTGTGTGTGTGTGTGTGTGTGTGTGTGCAGGATCACACACCATCACTCAGCATCTTACAGCAGCCAAGTGACGCATGACATTAAAGACAACAAACAATAATGATTGACTTCACAAATATTATTATTATTATTATTATTATTATAATTATTATTATTGTTATTATTATTATTATTATTATACAGCTTTTTCTGCTATCCTGTTTTGGATTTTACACTCTCAGCAGTGCACCTGCAAGTAATTTAATATTTCCTGTCAGTCACACATATGTTGATGACACAGCCTCAAAAAACAACTTGCTACTTGGCATAGCTAATAATATATATATTTACCAACATTTAAAACTGGCTACAAATAAACAATTTTAAAAAACATAAAGTCATTTATGCAAACTATGCATAGTGTATTATAGTGAATTAATCATGAATTATTTTTTTTATAATACTTATATAATACAGAAACCTTTGACAATAATAATTTAATGTTTTTACCTCACTTTTTCTGTTGAGGGTTGCAGGGTCTCCCCTCTCTCAGATGGGAACTTCTTTATTTATATAGTTTAAACTATTAATTCATGTAAAGTAATATATTATTTAGTATTTTTAACGGTCCAAATTGAAGAAAATACCTACGTACCAATGGACAGTCAGACAGATGGGATTTATTGATATTATTATATATAAATTGAATAATAATAATAATAATAATAATAATAATAATAATAATAACTAGTGGAACAGGGGTCCAGAGCATATTCCAGCAATCATAGTGCTTAAATATATTCCTGTTATTATTATAATTATTATTCTGCTTGCTGTTGTTAAAGTGATGGCTATGTTATTGTTGTTGCAGTTGTCTTCTCCTTTTGACTACTCCCCTTAGTGGTCACCACAGCCACCCTTCCATGCCCATCCTGCAACAATTATCTAGACACATTTTGCATCAGTAAAAATTCCTGGAGCTTCTATTCAGACACTGGAAAGGGAATTTAGATCAATCTTGAATATTTTGCTTGAACAGTGCTCTTCAGATTATAACAGATCCTATCTGAGGAAACCTCTTGTAACCTCTTCTTACTCAGCTATACAAGTGTGGATATACTTTATGTGTTGAAACATTTCATTCTGTTGTTTCTGTCTTTTGCTGCCAGTATGTGGTATCATTCTACATTGTGCCCTTGGTTTGACCTTCACCCAAACAATAATACAATCAACAGTACTCTGAACAATCTGTCTTGCAACCAGGACTTGCGACCTAACTGGGACTGACCCTGGACAATCCATTGAACTCCACTGGTCTGTGAATGTAATGTGACAGCGCTAGCCACTGCACCAAACTGAATGCTTAGACTTTTTTAGTATGACGTATCTCTAAAATTTATTCTTCCTTGTGGACATTTATTAGAAATTCACCAGGACTCATGAACAGGTTTTTGTGAGAGGAAATTTAGTTGTCATCTTTAAAACATACAATCTACAATCTCAACTATGTTATTATCAACCCGGAAGTTAAAATAATTTTTCAGCCTGGGCTGTGAATGATTCATCAGTATATATCATAAAGGATGTGTGTGATTAGTTTATGCAGAAGGTGGCTATGATATTTATGATGAGTGAAGATCAGACAACATTTTATAAGGGTTTAAAAACATTGTACGGCAACTGTGAGTGTAACCACACACTTTATCTCTTTATGTAATTCATGAGATAAAGTGGAGTCTGTTTTTAGAACAGGAAGGTGTTTATACAATATGCTGGAAACCTAGATACATAATAATGTGAAATATTACTTAAGAAACAAGGAAACACTTTTATAATTGAGTGAGCTGTTACTGAAAGCTTTGGGAAATCATTTACACTGGTAAATAAACAGCAACTGTGACAATTAAAGCATTTTTACCCCAGAATAACCAGATCTCCTTGGAAAAATTAGTCAGCACTAAGCGAGCACATTTTCAAGCATATAAAGTAGTTAAGTCAAACCAAATTCTTACATCACCATTAGTTTTGTTCTATGTGCAATGGTATAATGAGCATACATAACATATTGTCAACAATTAGACCACCATAATTTCACACTTGCTGAAAAGTGTTTTTTTGGCTGATACCCATTACTAGATGAGTCAACTTTCCATCCTGATAAAGCTGCCAGATGCTGTTTTGCTCAAGTGTTAGGTCACACTAAATACTAGCCACTGTAGCCTTTTATATTTTTTAGTTTTCTAATACTGCATACAAATTCCATGCGCTTTCTGGTTGTGTTCTAATAAAGAGACTGGGAAATAATTACATATGGTCATAATATCACTGCTAAAACGATGACATAACTAATCTAATGGTGGCCTAAGACTTTTGCAGTCTTACAGTATATTATTACAATATAGGACTATGAGATAACATTAAGCTAATATACAGTATATAATTACGGGACCTGGGTGCTCAGGTAACACACTAGCTCACCATCAAGGGAACCTGTGTTCCCAATGATGCCTTCTAGATACTATTGGCTGTGTAAGGAAGGAGAGAACACAGGCTTTCCAAAAAGCAGTACTTGAGCAAATATTTTTAAATGTATGAATTACAATTTATTTATGTTACATATATAAGTTTGTGTACTCACAGCATTCCTTACCTGTGCTAAAACACCAAGTGATAATTAGTGAAGGTGAGCCCAAAACGTTGTATAATGCTTTGCATAACATTATATTTTACTTATTTATGACTTCTGCACACACAGTCATACTAATCTAATAGATCTGGATTTCACCAGTTACAATGTAATTGCCTGCTTTTATTGAAGGGCAGAACTTCTTATAATACAACCATCATGCTAAGGGTTATGGTTGATCTAATTAACAGTTTAACCAGTGGCCTGTTTATGCTACTGATATAATCTCTGGCAACACAGATATCTTGATTTAAAAGGAAATTCTGTACTTCCTAAGCATTATTAAACATATCAGATCTTGACTTGCATAGCTTGCACGCTATTCTTCTTTTGTATTTGACCAAAATAATACTTGGTTCTGAAAAATATATAAGCTACAAAGTTTCAGATATTTTTACAAATTGATTTTTTGTATTAATAGTGAAGTAAGAGTGGCATTTCTTTGGGCATCGAATCTGACCTCGAGTTCTGTGTACAGTCTGCATGTCCTCACTGCGTCTGCCTGGGTTTTCAATGTGTGAATGTATATGAATTAGTGAGTGTGCCATGCCTTGCTTCCTGTGCTGCAGGCTTACCAACTGCATTCCTGCAACTTTCAAGCCAAATTTGTGTGCAGTTTTAGGACAGGCAATGCCAACTGACAGGTCAGGCCACATTTCATGCTGCCAGGATGATGGGTAGCTACATAATCCTACACGGTTCCATTCTAACCCATTTCTCATTCCACAGAAAGTTGATTAATTATCTTCTGCTATGCTTGACCTATTTAAAAACTCCTGCCTTTTCACATCCTTGCTGGGACTTTAGATGGTACCTGTTCTTGTTATTATTGTTTTTCCTGTTGTTTCTATGTTAAGGTCAATCTGCTCATGTCCCTGTTTTATGCACTGTCCCCCGTCTTGTGTAAACCCTGAAAGATACAGTACATTATCTTACACTGGCTGTAGTGTAATCATAATAAATGTCCCTTATGTTTACTTAAATAGACCTCTCTTAATAACAGCTTCAACTATATCAGGTAAGGAATCAACCAAGGAGTGTGTCTAAAATGGTCCACTCGTTTACTCATTATGGTCACTACATAAACTGTTCTTTATAGGGTAGCAAATTATCGACAAAAAAGAGAGAATTTAGACAACACTTGCACTAAAAACAAATCATTTTGACCTTTAGTCACATTAACAATCCGGATGAGTTCTATGAGAGAATGGTTAAAGAAGAATAAAGCTAATTTTGGAATCGGCAATCAAACATCAGACCTTAATCCTATAAAATGCTGTGGAAGGACCTGAAACGGGCAGTATATGTAGGAAAACTCAGCAACATCCCAGAGTTGAATCACTCCAAGCTGGTTCGGTTGGGGGGGCATTTGTACATTTGCCAATAACAGGTCCAGTATATGTGAGGAAGGATTATTTTCCTCAGTATATAACTGATGTAGTATTTCCTGGGGCAATCTGTCCATCTGGGTTCTCTTTGTCCACTTTTAGCTTTTGTTGGAACAATTGATGATATTTTATTTCATATTTATGCAGAAACAAAGAACATTCTAAATGATTCACAGACCTTAAAGCATCATTATACTGTATGGATGTTCCAAATTTTGATAGTTCTTTTATCCATTATAATCTTCTGCTCTCAAGACGCAAGCGCAGAAATAGAAGTCTTAGACGTTACCAACGTGTAATGAAAGGTTTTAGATATTAAAATTATTAGTTATCCAAGCTGTTGGGTTACATGTGACATGACACTGTGTTGTCGGTTTACTTACAGGTTATTAGAGTGCATAATAAAACATTGATTCAAGAATATCCTGCTTTACAGCAAGTATATCACAGCTTTTCTGTACATGTCTTGCATTTCAAACAATGTCCAGGTGTCAGATCTAGTCTTACTCCAGACATTACAGGAAATGAATACATAAAAACTCATACAGAGACGTTTCTAGACTTAATGCCAAACTGGGGTACACAGAATTTAAGGGGCACAGCTGAACAAAAAATAAGCTTGTTAAACACTAAATAGATTTATTGATTTAACACTAAAGTCTGTGGTACTCTGTGGTGGTTGAGTAATAAAGAACAAATTAACATGAATTCCATGAACAAAAATTCCTTTTTTATATTAATTTCTTATGATTTATTTTGCTTATGATTATGCATAACTAATACCTGTGCCAGTTTTATGAATGTATCTCCTATGTACTTTTGGTAGGTTATACAGTTATAAATGGCCAAAACATATTGCTGTATTCTATCATGACCTCGTCTGCAGGGTAGCTGAGTTTCTTGTATATATTTGCGGATGTCCATTATTTTGTGCAATAAAATCAAAATAAACTGTCTAGTCACTCGTACTTTTATAAAGATGTTGGGTATTATTGAGATCTGGTGCCTGTAGTGAAGTTTGTGGGGTGTTTTTTAGTTCGCAGCTCAGCAGGCCTGTAGCATTGTGCTGGCCTTGTGGTTAAGATGCTGGATTATGGATCAGAAAATACAGCGTTCAAATCCCATCTTTACTAACCTGCCACTGTTTGGATACTTCAGCAAGACCCTTAACACACAACTGCTAGGGCTGTAAGATTGTAACAGTTGTAATATGCTTTGGATAAGGCATCTTCCAAATGACTAAATGTAAATATAATCCTGACACTGACTTTATTCCACCATGAGTTTAGTGGGGCACAGCATCATTTTCCTAGGGCACACATCTAAGTTGGTCTGATGAGGTTCCTGCACTCGTACATTACAGCGTGACGTCTATATAAATGTACTCTGTGAACTGTATGTACAATTGAGAAACATGACCAGATTTGCCCGGACTTCTATGGAAGACCTAATGGCAATTAAATTGCTCAATAGCATGTTTTTAACAAAGGAAAGGTTGTTTTACCGAAAGTATTTTGCAGTAATCTCTTATTCAACTCCCTTTTCCCATTGTACTAAGTAAAATTAAGGCATATTGTTTGAGTTTGTGGTGAGCAACAAGGAATTTGTGTCCTGTTCTGAATTTAGTTTGTATGTGCCTGAACTTGAACTAAAACAAATGTGGCATCTACTGTAAAGCTCTGGTGTCAACTCTTCATTCTAAAGATTCAGACCAGAGTATGTCACAAGACGTTATGAACTATATACACCGCCTAAGGGTGCCACTGGAATAGAGATGAGAGCAAAGACTTGCTGAAATTTCTACAACCTTCTAAAGTCCCTGTTCCTGCGTACACCCCGTGAAACCCAATAAAAACAAAATGATTTAATGAAGAGACAGCACTGAGAAACAAAAGGCAACAACAACTGCAGCAAAAGATCAACAGGCTTTAGGACAAAAACAACATCTGGATATTCTACAGTGCGTTTGAGATCATGTTTTTGTGGAAAGAAAATAGCCATCTTATGCATCAACTCTAAAACCTACCACTGAAAAAAATTGGCTGGATTTTGAAAATAAAAACATGACATTTTAAGAATAAAGGCTAGTACTTGGAACGAATGTTTCTTGAGACAAAAAACAATGTGTCCAAATATGTAGCATGGTATAATTGATTATTTGTGTTGCATTTGGTGTGTAACAGAATTTAAAAAGAAGAAACCTTGGGGGACAAAGACTTTGAAAAGGGACACAACCTCCCTAGGTAGCCTAGTTGATGCGTAATGTTTAAAACTTACCTAATACTTTAAAAGAAATGTAAAAGCTTATAGTAACAGTATAATAAACAAAAGCTACATGAAATGCATTAAATTAATAAAAAAAAGTCTGATCAGCAGCTGCACAAAATGATTCTAAAATAGGTTGAGCTTATTAAAACCCAGATGGAGCACTCAGAATGAACAATGTGTAAAATAATGACCAAGTGTCATACACCTGAGTTTAAATAACATTTTAGATTGGAGACAAATCAGTATTCTGGGTAAAGAGTGGAAAAAAACAAGCCCTGAATGGTAGTTCTTCACTACTCGCACTCACTCCCAAGGTGAAAATCTAAGCTCCATTCAAATCCATGGTCAGTGTGCATACCAAATGTGTCATAAACAAACGAAGCAAGAGCCACCTGAAAACTCAGGTTCCCCTGTTGTGGACTGTTCTGTTTGTATAGCACTTGGAGCACAATGTGTGAGCTGAATATAGCCACAGAAAAATCCTTAATGCTTTGGGAACTGGGGGGTTAATGATACCTATAACCCCTTCAGTTTAGGGTATATACCAGGGTTGTAATAATACACCAATCAACCATAAAACTACTTGCCTGATATTGAGTACACATTTTTGTTCTGCCAAGACGTAGTCAACAAGAATTCTGAAGGTGCCCTTTTGTATCCAAAACATTAGTAGCAGATCATTTAAGTAGCAAAGGGGGCCCAGTGGAACAAACATTTTAGTCCAGAACACTCAAGCACATTCTTGATTGGATTGAGATCTGGGGAATCTGGAGGCAAGGTCAACACGTTTGTCATGTTCCTCAAATCATTTCTGAACAATTTTTACAGTTTGGTTTATCTGTCCTGCTGAAAGAGGCCACTGCCATTAGGGAATAGCGTTGCCATAAATGTGTACAGGTATCAACTGCATTACGTTCTGTGAATAGCATTTTTATGCAACCACCTGTGTGCAACAGACTAACGTAATACTAGTTAGATTCATCAAGGTGCAGAAAACATGTCTCAGCGATTCTGATCTGTATGGACATATGTAGTTGCTGCACGTCCATGTCGAGTCTCATTGCACCACATCCCAAAAGGTGCGCTACTGGATTTAGATATAGTGACTGTGGATGCCATTGTGTACAGTGAACTTATTGCAATGTATATATTGTGGTGTTTAAACAGTGCTCAACTGTAGTTAAGTCACCCTAAAGTGTGGCAAGAAAGCATCCCCCCAGAACATTACACCACCAACACCAGCCTGAACAGTTGATACGACCAGTGGTGGAGTTATGTGAAATCTTCTACCAGGCTTGGCATGCTTTGTTAATAAGTTTTCAATAGGAGATAAAGCTTCCTGGATAATTTCCTCTTTCACAGACCATTATCTGTAAACCCTATAGAGATGGCTGTATGTGAAAATCCCAGTAGGTCAACTATTTCTGAAATACTAAGACCAACCATGTTGCTGTGTTTAAGTAACCTTTCTAACACCTTTTTATGCTTGGTCTCAGGGGGTCATAAGCATGTCTACATGCATAAATGCAAAGTTGCTGCCATGAGATTGGCGTTATACAGACAGAGGCGTACCTAATATGTTGCCGGTCAGTGTGTATTGTGTAGTTGCACAAATGGAAACTCCACCATTGGAATTAAATAGGACCAAGTGAGAATAAGTAATAACGGCAGTATTTAAACTGGCAAAAGAGCAAACTAAGTCTGCCTAGTTCAATATGCAGTAGAAGTTCGTTTTACCTAGCTGTTTTTCCATGAAGATCTTCACACATTTAGGGAGTCACAAAATTCAACACCATATATCAGAAAAGTACTAAATGTTTAATGTGTCAGTTTTACCATTCTTCTGCAATTCAATGCATTGTGCACTGTAATAAATGATTCAGATCCAAAAATAAACTTCTTAAAATGGATATAAATGTGGTTATTAGATATAACCCATGTTAAAATGCATTACATGGTCAAGCAGATCAGTGTATTGGCAAATTTATTGCTAGTTAAAGGGTATGAATCACCATTGTTCCCGCTACATTAACAAGATGTAAGCCAGCATCTGGAAGTCCGTCACAACGGCATGAAAAATACAGTAAACGTTAGGATTATCCAATTTTGAACATCCTTTTCTTAAAAGATTAAACTAAAACTACAATTCTGGAAATTGTCATCTAGGCTCTCGTATCAGATTGACCAGTCAACTAAATACAAGGCTTCAGTAAACCACAGTACTAAAAGGTATCATCTCCCACAGAGACATTTTAAAGGCACGAGTTCATTTGTATTCTTTGGGCACATCTCCATCCTCGTTCAGAAGACAAGTACGGATCAGAGCTTCAGTCACAGCGTACGGGTCACAGTTAGCAGACGGACGGCGATCCTCGAAGTAGCCACACTTCTCCTGACCTACAGATCGTGGGATTCGGATACTGGCACCACGGTTCGCCACACCGGCCGAGAACTCGTGAATGTTGGACGTCTCATGGCGGCCGGTAAGACGCCTGGCATTGTCAAGCCCGCCATGAGGGTCATAGGCACGTATGTGGTAGCTGTGTCTCTTGCCTAGTCTCTCAATAGCTTCTTCAATATAACTGCAAGAACAGGAAAAAAAATATTTTTAAAACATAAGATGTTACGACATAAGGCAATTAAACTTCTGCTTAGGATTAGGCATCATTGTGCCAAATGTGAAGGTTTTAAGAACTAAATATTTTAACTTAAAAAGTAATACTTTTACATTAAAATTTATTCCCATTCAAACCCATTGGCAAAATAAGCTTAATATGGCTTAATGTACTAAAGCACTTAGTGAACCGGGAACACAAAACTTCTGTTACTACCTCAATTATCTTTTCATTTTCTTCATGGAAACTTTGGAATAAAAAAACTTCACAACTACCTGCAGGACTGTGGTTAACCTAGCGGTTAAGATACTGTGGACCCAAAGGTTCCTTCAGCAATCCTTAACCCACAACTGTTAAGATTGAAGGAGGCATTTCCTTAGTGACTACATGTACTGGAAAGCAAGCCACACAACCCAGACAAGTTGTATTAATTTGACCTCAGACTGGCACTGAATCTGAACTGTACGTTAGGCCATTTGCCAATACATGTCTGACATGCTTGCCCATTTCCCAATCAATATGCAATGTAAATCTGGCACTGCTAAATTTTCTAAACGTGGCGTCAAAAGGCTACATACGTCCAGCAACGAATCATAGTACAGATCTAACCTACCTCAGTCCTCCTTTTTCTCTCATCTGCAATGTGCTGAAGTTTGTGTGGCAACCAGCTCCATTCCAGTTACCAGAAATGGGCTTGGGGTCAAATGAAACCACCACGCCAAAGTCTTCACACACCCGGTGCAGAATGAAACGAGAGACCCACAGGTGATCCCCCATGCTGATGCCTTCACATGGGCCAACTTGGTACTCCCACTGGAGAGGGTGAGAGAGACAGGGTTAATATCAAACATACTGGGTTCATACAGGGTTGTTTTATGTCACACTAAAAGCATTTGCATCAATATACAAGGAATTCAGGATTTCGATAGCCAACTGATTAAGTAGTCAGTCATCTAGCTGAAGTCTAGGATCCCCATTACCCCCAATGTTAATGAGGAACAGTAGTTTTGCAGGAAATAAGGGTAGGGGATTCAAATCCCAAAGACATTAGTTTGGTTAACTGGTTGATCTAAATTGACCTGGTATGAATATCAGTAACTAAAGCTACACTCATTCAGTATTTAGTAATAGTAAACTATTAATGTCCCCATTTCACATAAGACGCTTCATATTCAGAACAACGTCTAGGCTGTTCTTTGGTGGCGTTGGAGTAACGAGTTTGGCTTGTTCTGGTTGGGGCAGTCATTCAAGGCGCATCATGTTGTTAGTAATAATATGAACGGCTTATGGGCAGGACGTCCATGTCAAGCATCCTTGTCCTCCTTTCACAACAAGGGCTTTTTAACACTTCCAAACTACAACAGAATACAGAATCTTGAATTCTGAAGACATTTTCTTTCCTGTCTTTGAGAACTGTACGTTTCAGCAGGTGGACATTCCAGGTGCCTCTTGTTTTCAGGCTTGTGATGGGCTGCATAAAGGTATGACATTAACCTAAAATCTTTCTATAGCTTTCATTTTATTTTAAACATGACTGTGTACAGGACTTTACAAGTGAATTTCACCTCCTTGAACCACCAACAGTTGAAAAAAAATTGGTGGAACAGGATATGATGTTTTATTCCTGCCAATTCAAATCTTTAAAAGCTTACCATTATGCAACATTTAAATTTGCCCAGGAGAATACTTCAACACATCATTCCTTTATGTATCATTAATTTAATATGCTCCTTTTCACCAGTGTACCTCAATTGCTCCCATCAGTATCAGAGCCCGATTTAGTAAATGTATTGCAACATACTACCATTTCTCCAAGCTTTACAAGTCATGATGATGCAAACCTGGAGCATAATTACATACAAGTCATGTAAACTTGTGTATGCTTGTTCTGTTGGGAGAACTGTATGTGCCAAACTGGAGTTCATTAGTTGCTATAGTGCTCACAAAATATATATAAATATAATATCCTCATTGTTTGTGAGCAGTGTATATGGAAATCGAGGTTAAACATTAACAGCATAGTGATAGGGTTGTGTCTTTGTCCAACTCTGCCAGGTCTTTTTCCATATTTACAATACAGGTGTTGCCTGGATAAATAAGCTGTTGAACCTTGTCCTTTTGCAGTCAATCATAATATTAATAACCAAATATAATTTACCCTTCATTCAAACAGTCTTGAGATCACACTCCCAACACAAGTGAACACATGTGAACAGAGAAAGTCACAGTATGTGACTTCATACCAAGTCACCCAACTTCCATATGTGGAACTGCTCATTAGTGTAGACCAATATCATTTTACCCATTATAGTAAAACGTACTATACTACAGTATTCCACATAACATTAAAAACAGTGTCTGGACAATACTCAAACTGCATAATGTTTACGAATACGTCGTCAGAAACAATAAGCGACATTCATGCATTTAACATCAACAGCTATTCATAATAGCAGCAAGGGTACAGAAAGACTAGTTGGACATTAATCGTGGGGCAATTTAAAAAAGTCAATTAACTTGCATTTTCGAACTTACAGGGACACCAGACAGCCATAAAACCCACAAGGTCAACGTCAGGAATGAACAGAGCATTTCTGGAGCCTGGTACGCTGTCTACACCCTGTGTTTGCATACGTGAAGTGTGATGGTGGAATTGTTGAAATAACCTCTGGCTATATACCGGTAATAGATAATTTGGATTTTAGTAGCACCTAAAACCGTATTCAAATAAAGAACTGAGAAGAACTGGTATTCTGTGCATGCAGAGCTGTTCAGGAGAGTAAGCACACCATGATAAATGACAACCTGCAACCACTGTAACCAACCGGTAAAATTTGACTGATAAATAAGTGTCAGTTGCCAAACAAGGCTTGGGCCTCAAATTTGGCAACTTGAAACAGAGCATATTTAAAAAGGTGAGGACTAGGATTGCCATGAGAGCTCTTGCAAATGCCTGTGTTTTGGCAGTCCCTGCAAACTCCTTTAAAGATGCAATATAAACACCAGGGTTTCACAAAACTGCTTTAAACAGCAGTGGATGTAATTCCCAAATGTCAAGAATGAAATAGCAATGCACTAAGAAAGGGTTTGAGCGTGTGAGTAATGAGAGAGCTTTACATTTTAATGGTTTCTTTTACTTAACATCATGCAAACACCACAAATGCCATACCTTTTCATGTTCACCCCACCCAAATACATTATTGGGAAACAATTAGCTGTCCTAAGATTAACCCCTACAGTGCAAAACAAATCGACAAACCACAACAGCAAATACAGAAGCGAGAAGCCAAACTGGAGTAGGTAGGTAACAGTTTTTTGCTGAGTTATGACTGACTGGTTATGATCTGCTCCCATTAACCTGAAAAGATGTAGATGACCTGTTCACATCTGATGCCCTTAATCAAGTATTATTTAATATTAAAGTCACATTCATACAACAGTGTATGAAAACCCTAAAAAGACTGCCATTTTCTACAAGCACACCAAACTAGGAAGCCGGCATAGGGCCTGGTCCAATCCTGGATGTGTTATAAGCAATTTTATGATCGTAACTATAGTTATATTGGCTGTATTGTGTAGTTTTGTTTAATCATTTGTCTATGTTTGCATTTTTGTTGAAGCACAAACCATAAAACTCAGTACTTTCATCTATCCATTTCTTTGTTCATCTATCCATCCTATATATTTAACAACCCTTTGTTTATCAGTATTTACCAAGTTCCCTTAATCCATAATGGAATAAAGTGACAACTGGACTCATTTTTGCATCCTTTCACCTTTGTGTCTTATAAAAATGACAAACTTGGTTTTTACTTAAAATTATCATATCATCTAATGGTTGGATATCCAATATTTTACAGAAACTGTTACACTAACTAGTGTAGTGTTGGCAGAGGTGGGATTTGAACCCTCAACTTTGTGGTCCATAGTCCAGTACCTTAACCACTAAGCTACCACAGTTTGACAATAGAACAGCAATGCCAAAATTATACTACTAGGAAAATGTATTTTCCTTTGAGGCTATAACCAAATGCACTTTAGAGTACAACTTATTTCACAGTGGCTAAGATTAATCATATGCAGGGTACAAGCTACAAATCAGGATAAACCTCTACATAAATTACAGGCAGGAACAATATCGCTTTATCAGCAAAGAATTGATAGAGGCTATGCAACACACGCCAATTTAGAGTAACCGATTAGCCTAACACTCAGGGCTTTGGACTATGGGAGGAAACCCACACAGACACTG
>JAUZSU010169234.1:0-24941 GCA_034780255.1 Parotocinclus maculicauda | reverse complement strand
GAGATTAATTTAATACAATTTGGAATAAGGCTGTAACGTAAAAAAATGTGGAAAAAGTGAAGCGCTGTGAATACTTTCCGGATGCACTGTAACTGTGTTTGGACCCTGTAACTATGGCATTCAAAATGAATGATTGTTTGATTTATTGATTTTCTATTCAGCCCATGCACAAAAATCGATGCAAATCTGATTTACTAGTGTCTCATTTAGTTAAATAACACCAGAACTGTACATTTAAATAGGGGCAATTCATTGACATATTTTTTCTAAATAATGTATATGTTTTTTTTTAAACATAATGTAATGTGTATGTGTCTAAAATGACAAGATAAATATGTATATTACAGATGCACCGATTGCTATTTTCCTGGTCGAATCCATTTTCTTTTAATGAAAACTTCTAACATTTAAAGGAAAGCAGCACATGCTGGCTTGTGTCTGACTCTGCAATACAGACCACGAGCAATAGCAGCATTTTAGCTTTGTCAAACACACAGTTTATAGTTGGAACTGTGTTTAAAACATAATTGAATTGTGAATTAATTAATTGTGAATTAAAACACAGTGTGTTTTTCATGTGTGGCTGTGTTTTGGCACTGTTGCTCAGAGTGTGGCTGTGACCGGCACAGGATCGGTCATATGAGCCGATCACACTGAAAACCGTCCGATTCCAGTCACCAGCTAATCGATCGGTGCATCTGTAATTACAGATCATTATCAACATTTTCTCTAACTTTTTTTCTGTTCTTTTTTTACTGTGTAAAGGTTTTTCCAAAACCATGTGGAGGATAATGTGGTGTTCCCTGTTGCTAGTCACAACATTCTGGCAAAGAAGCCATACCGAAGAATCTCCAACCACTGATCCTTTAAGTCAAGGGCATGTCTCTGTAATTATTGTGGGTGCCACAGGTGACCTAGCCAAAAAATACCTCTGGCAAGGCTTTTTCCACCTTTATGCAACCCAGATAGCCAAAGGCTACACCTTCTCATTCTATGGAGGGGGTCTTGCTCCAACTGAAAATGGCACTGCACTGCTGTTTGGCATACTGAAGGAGCTGAAATGCCCATCACAGCTCACTGCAGAGCGTTGTGCACTGGTTAAAGAGCAGTTCCTCCGGGTATCTCAGTACCTCCAGCTGAAGAGTGTAGAGGATTATAAGAAGCTCAGTGAGCAGATTCAGAAACAGCTGAAGCAAGAGGACATGAATGAAAAAGGGAGGCTTTTTTACATGTCAGTGCCAGCCTCTGCATATGCTGACATTGCAGGAAAGATTAATGGCACTTGTCGCCCACCCGCTGGAACCTGACTCAGAGTTGTCCTGGAGAAGCCATTTGGTCATGATTTCAGCAGCGCTCAACTTCTCGCTACACAACTGGCTGGTTTTCTAGCAGAGGAGGAGATGTATAGGATTGATCACTACTTGGGGAAGCAGGTGATAAAAAATACAGTTTAAGTTCACTGTATGTAATACTGAAAAAAACTACTGTAACTCAGATTTAATGTTTTTTATTGTATATGTTCCATAGGTTGTCTCTCAGATATTGCCCTTTAGGAAGCAGAATCACAAACATCTAGCGCCAATTTGGAACAAGCACCACATTCAGAGAATAGAGATTGTGATAAAGGAAACTCTAGATTGTAAAGGTTGGGTCATACACATCAGCAGAAATGACTGCAGCATGAGACAAAATTGCTTATTTTTTTTATCAACTATTATATGATTTCAGATGTTGACATGCTGTTTTGTTTTGGCATTCACAGGCAGGATTCATTTTTATGACCAATATGGAGTCATCAGAGACATGCTTCAGAACCACATTACAGAAATCATGAACCTTTTGATGATGAACATACCTGCTAACCTGTCCAACATGGAAGCGATCCTACAGAACAAACTCAAGGTTTTCAGCACACTTGAAAATCTTGACAGGAACAACATAGTTATAGCTCAATATCAGGACTACAATGCAGAAGTCCAAAAGGAACTCAACAAAACAAAGGATTATTTTAGCCTAACACCCACTTTTGCTGGTGAGTTAATTATTTTCTTTTTGTTTCTACATTAAACCCAACACTAAGTAAGTTCTGAGTCTCTTCCATATTTGTGTTCTTAGGTGTGGTTATTATTGGAGATGGTCCCCAATATGACGGCATTCCAATATTTTTGTCATCGGGTAAGATGCTTGACGATCGGGTTGGATATGCTCGCGTTCTTTTTAAAAATGACATCCTTTGTGTTCAGGGCTACACAAGCATAGACTGCAAGCCCAAGCAGATTGTGTTCTATGTGGGTCATGGAAGTCTCCAATACCCAGCAATACTTGTTAGCAAAAACCTGTTTAAGCCAGCTGTAGTAAACAGTGATTGGAAAGAGGTTACTGAGCATAAAGATGTCACTGTGCTTGGGTTACCCCTTTCTGAGTATCATATCCAATCCCCAGTAGTGAATTCAGAGGCTTATTTTGACCTAATCTCTAACATCTTTTATGCACGTCGAGATAGCTTTGTCAGTGCCGAGAACCTCATGGCCTCGTGGGCTTTCTGGACACCACTGTTGGAGAGCCTTTACAAGGCTGTCCCTCGGCTATATCCAGGTGGTCTCGCCAATGGGGACCTCTTGAACTTTAAGCTGCATGGTCCGCAGGTCTCTTTCATTAATGAGGAGGAGGTGAATGTGATTCCGCAAAGTTCTGAGGAAAACTTTCAAGTTATGCAGGGGAAGTTTCGCAGCGCCGATATGGTATCAGCCTGGGCTAAGGAGCTTGTGGAGCGCTTAGCCTCCGATCTGCAAAATGTAGCAGAAGAGGCAGTTCAGGCTGGAGGGCAGTTTCACCTGGCCTTGTCAGGCGGTTCTAGTCCTATTGCATTGTTTCTTCAACTTACTTCGCATCACTACAACTTCCCATGGCGCCACACTCATGTGTGGTTAGCAGATGAGCGTTGCGTGCCACCCACTGACCATGACTCAAATTTCCGGTCCATTCATGACCAGCTACTACAACATGTTGACATTCCTTATTTCAACATTCACCCTATGCCAGTACAGCTCCACCAGCGCTTATGTGTTGAGGAAGACATGGGTGCACTGCTATATGAGAACGAAATAAACCAGCTAGTCAACAGCTCTAGCTTCCATTATATACTACTAGGTGTAGGTGAGGACGGCCACACTGCTTCACTGTTTCGTGACACTAATTTGGACCCTAGTAATAAAAGGCTTGTAACTCTGACTGAAAGTCCAAGCAAACCCCACCAGCGGATGAGTCTTACATTCACTGCCATCAACAAAGCTCAGAGGGTGGGGATTCTGGTGATGGGGAAGAGAAAGCATGAGCTTGTTGTTCAACTGAGCCGAATTAAGGGTCAAACTTCTAAGTATCCAATCATAAGTGTACAGCCAAAAGATGGCCAGTTAACGTGGTATATTGATTATGATGCACTTTTAGGATAAGAGAGAGTAAGGTAAGAAATCAGTGAAGCACCGTGCTACGCATTACGGGTATTTCAAACCAGCTAGTTATCTTGATCTTGATGTGTTGATGTTGTTGATTTCCCACTGAAGTATGATTTTTATAAACAGTTTACTGCTTTCCTTAAATATGAGGCCTTGGAATGTAGCATGGTGGAAACCAAATGATCAGTGCACTGATTGTATATTTAATTATGGGTGCTGCAACAATTATGATAATATATTTTTCTTCTAACCATTATTTTGTTATTTCCATATTCAGATGGCATTATACATGTTTTCTTCTTAGCCTTTTGTTTGGGGGAATATATTACACTGTGAAAATGAATTTTGAAATTAACTAGTTAACATAGGATATTTTTTGGCAATTGATTGATACAGATGCAAAATGTTTATTTTTGTAAGATAATTTTTTTTTTCAAATCTAAAGCATATTAAAATTGTTTAAACAGACCTACTGTGTTAACATTAGTGGGTTTTGTACCTGTCTGATATACAGTAGTATTTACTAGACTCGTTTTCCAAACTGTATGTCTAATAAAGGCATACATACATTCTGCGGTGTGCACATGGTTAAATGCATCGTGTTCTTATAGTATGATCACATAAAGCAATTTCATCACATTAAATAATAGGTACTTATTATTGGGCTAAATGTATGTGTAGAGCTAGCAACACAAGCCTATTATAGCTTTAAAGGCATTCCAGAATGCCATACCTCAGTAAAATGACATACCTCAAAAAGTGCCTTATGTCTGCTAACAGATATGTTTAAGGTGTTGTGCAACAGTACAAATAACCTATGGACAATAATCAGGTCTGGGATGAACTTGTTGTGTTTATATCCTATATATCAATTTGCCACATTACACCATCACCTACAGTAGAGTTTAGGCTTTGATTTCTAGAAGAAGATTAGACAGACTTTAAATGTAAAATAAAGCCCAGATACCCTAATTATGGAATTAGACATCCCCTGTGGACAATTTCACAGGGTTGGGTAGGATTGGGATTAACATTTAATTTTTAATCAACAAAGATTTAATTAGATCATAGTAAAAATTCTGTTGTCATACTATCATAGTGTTTCTGGTGTTGTGAGATCCAGTTTGAATGATTTGTTTTAGTTGTTGATTTGTTTTAGAGTACTGAAAAATTGTTGAAATTGCAAGGTTAGAATGGAGTGCAGCAAATGTTTTATAAAGTGAAAGTACTTTTGATTATTTTGTTCCACATTCTATCAATGTATGCTTTTAAAAGGAAAAATAAAGTTTCATATGAATAATTCAAACCATAACTGTATTTCATAACAGAATTTCCTTGGTTCTCGTTGTTAATTTCTTCTAGAAGGTTTGTTCAGCAAATTTTTCCCATAAGGAATAATGTAAATTGAACGAATATGTTCCAGACCCCCAGAAAATCCAAACTGTGAAAGATATTATATGTGTATATGGAGTTGTATTGTACAGGAGCTCCCTGATTTGTGATGGCGTACCGGTACATTCAGACATCCATCATAAGTTAAAAGTATCATTTTACAAGACATCAGTGGGTTTAATTATTATATACTGTATCATAGTGAAGCAGACCTTATTATTGAAAGCACTTATTGATCTAAAGTATTTTTTATCATTAACAAAAAGCTAAGATTGTAATAAAGTGTAAAATGTCATGAAAATCATTGAGTAATTGGTTGAAAGTGCAAAAGCAAAACATTCCAATTGGTGCTAGCATGGCTGCTAAGCTAAATACAGCTTTAAAGTGGTATTATTTCAGTTGACTTTCATTTTCCAGCATTTTCAAGAGACAATTTTCTAGTTTTGTTTATGCTTTACCCTCACTTTTCTTTGTCAGAGGGTGTCGGCTCTTTTTCAAGTGAACACAGTTTTGGAAGGTACTGCCTGGAACTGAATTCAGGACCCTGCAGTGGTGGACTTGCATATTGGACTGCTGTGGCCACTGAGTGCCTTAAAGCATGTTTTATTTTAAGAAACAATATTAAAATTACACTAAATATTATTTATTTATTTATTATTATTATTATTATTATTATTATTATTATTATTATTATTATTATTATAACAACAACCACAATGATCATTTTCCATTACAATCATTAAGACACAACATGGTAATATGAGTAGATGAATAATTAAAACAATTAGGGTACATAAATACTACACTACTCACAAAAATTAGATAATATTTTATTATGTGGCTTATTATACTGCTATTTCATTTTGAAATATCTCCTAGTTTTTGTCAGCAGTGTATTTTGGAGCAGTATAAAATACAGTGACTGCATGCAACTGCATGACTAAATGTTTTAAAGACTATACCCATTTATGTATATCTGGTCAATCCAGTTCTTTAACAGATGAAAGAATTACCTGTGTGGGTAGATTGAAGAGACCTTTCCTTTTTTACAGCTGGGACTGTAAGAAACTTTTTTCTTTATTAACAGGAACTAACCAAACTCAACTAAAACCTATGAACTGTAACTCAATAAGAGAGTGAATAATTTAAGAGTTTCTATGTGGCAGCTGCTTGGAGGCTCTTTTCGCAGAACCAGTGTGGCCACTTGCTGTGAATCTTCCAACGGCAAGCCCTTGTTATGAAGAATGCTGTGTAGAGACATGTACAAAGTTTCATTTGCTATGCTTATGCTGACAAGCACAAGTGGTTTTGCATGGAATGTATTTTAATGGCTTCTTCTATTCCCAAGAGCTCCTAAGATACATTATACTGATGAACTGCTAAAAATACTATTTACCTGTTGATATAATGCAAAGCCATGAGAATACCTGTAAAAAAAGATACAGCTCTGGCGTGGTATTCTCCTGAAAAAGATGTCTTATTATACATTATTATTATTATACATTGTTATACATGTTAAGACACCTACAATTGCCAGATCTAACTACAATAAAAGTTAATTCTAAATCAGATGTGTACATGAATATGATCTGTGCACTGCACACATACACACTGGGGTGCAGTGAAGGTCAGAATGAGGGTACAAAGTCCCTGTGTGAATGACAGAACTCCAAATGTGTGGTAAGCTGCTCTAAAACACTTTGGCACAGGGTCAGTGAGAGTAAGAGTCACCGCCAAGCCTTCAACAGACAAACAAATGGTGAAATAAAGGTCAATATAATATACCTTCAAAAAATGACATGTTGTAGAAGTGTAGGTAATATTGTGTACCTGTAGCCATAAACGAGAACACAATGATGGCTATGAGATTGTCCAACAGTGGCTTTTCACAGTAGCGAGAAGATCTGGGCCTGGAAAGACAGAATTGGCATAAGCTTTCAAATCTTCATCTTTGATTAGAACAACTAACAGACTTGACTATTTCACTGAACATGAATAGTCAATATCTTACACTTGCCTTGTCAATACATAAATCTGGGGTGTCAGAAAAAGCACCACACCGATGAAAAGAACAATCTGGCTGCAAGACAAAGGGTATATGGGCACAACAGTTCTGTACTTAAATACGACTACAAAAACAACAGTTTACACAACACTATGAATTTATCATATCTTTTCACTACATTATAGAAAAAAAATACTTTAAAAAGTTACGAAAGGTACACACTGTTTGTCCCAGATAGCTTCCAAGTAGCTTACAATTTCAGCCTCCGGTCCCTTGGAAGCCACCTACTCGTCTGGAAAGCTGCGTTGACCAACAAGTGATGAAACATTTCTCACTGTGGTCATTCAAACAAGCTGTGAAGATTACTAAATACAGAGTGCACTGAGTGAATGATGGAAAATAATTCCAGGATTATTCAACTAATTAAGCGTGTAACCAGACTCACCAGTTAAGCTGCTGCCTTTGAGTCGTGTTGCAAAGTAAGGTAAAATGAGAAGCTCATCCCAGTAATATCCAATAAAAAATAAAATGGCGCCATCTTATGGTTAGACTGAGCACTACACAGAAAATTCCCTTCATTGATTATGATGAATAATTAGTCATTCATCAGTCAAATCCAGGGCCGGGGCCTAACCGGCAGCCCAGGCGGGAATCAGCACTAGACATGTTACCAGTCAACACACATTGCACACATATGTCACAATAATACAATTTAGTGACACCGACTGACCTAAACACATTCCTGCGTTGGGCATAGGGTGAACATGGGAACTCCATGCCAGCAAGCTGGGAATCAATTCATTATTGCTTACCAGTACGCCACCGTGCCACCGCAAATATCCAATCTTAAAAACAATATTTACAGCCCTTTAGACTCATCTTAATATATTTTTCCCAGTAAATTACCAACCTTTTTGACTTTGTGGCATATGAACAAATCACCATCATGACAACAACAACATTTGTTAAATTAATGGATTAATGTGCTGGGTTTGTGAAGCATACCTCGAACATTTCATTTTTCCAAAAAATATTTATTACTGGCATATTTTTTCCAGATCAAGTATATGAAACGCTATGGAATCATTCAGTGTTAAGAACTGAACAGCTTGTGCCACACTGCTGCCTGAACATATAACAATGTCTGCCTGAAGAAAACAGCTACATTTCCCCACTCATTTATTATACACTGCTCACAAAAAATTAGGGTATATTTTAAAATGAATACAAAGAGGATCCCACAACAGCTGCTGGACAATCTGATCCTGTCCATGTCCCATTGATAATTGAGTTTGCATCTCATTTGCGTAATCAAACATTTTTGCATTTGCTTTTGATTATCTTGTTTAATGAAGTAAAATCAAATGCTTATTTTTGAATTGCTTCACAATCATTTTGAAATATCCTCTAATTTATATGAGCAGTGTATGTCAGGTAATGTCACTCATTACATGAAATGTCAATTGTTTTTCTTTAGTGAAGTCCATGGCTCAAGAATTCAGTTCGTTATTAAAGCCAGAGGTAAACTGGAGGCAATGCAAAATCTGTATTGTTAAATATTAGATGACACATATAAAGTATTTGTTTAAATATCATATGAAAACAACATCTGTGTTTTTGAGTATACTGAATCTAGTAGACAGTATAGAATTAGAAAAGTGAAATATTACACAAAAATCAATGCTAAACTATATAAATAAAAATTAGAGGACACTTCAAAATGAAATCTCCCATAATAAATATAACATATTTTTGTGAGCAGTGTACTTCATATTAAATAAATAAATGGAAGATGGATGAATAGATAGATAATTAGATAGATCAATCTATTAAAGTGACAAGTGGTACATTTACATTGTGGTATGTGAGTCGAGTTTACATTTATGTCTCTCTTGTATTACTGTTCTGTGCAAATGATTAGTTTTAGTCTGTTGGCAGTCAGTACAGCTTCTTAGAGTACCTTGGTTGGAATAAACAATGGCTAAAAAAGCTGTTAGCTATCACACCATTTAAGGGATGGGCAGAATTGAGGATGAGCATGTCTATGCCTGCAGTCTATGGGATAAGCTCTGGGATAGGCACTGGAGCTTCAACAACTATGACCAGTAAATGTGGAGTGAAAATATGAAAAAAACTGATTATATAAGATAGCTTGACTTAAGTTACCAATTATTGTGTCAGATGAAGAAATTATGGCACATGATTTAAAATAATGTATTATAAATACAGGGCACAGCTCCTGGTCACAGCTTGTGTTGCATTTGCATGTCCTCCTTCCTGGTGAGTTTCCTTGTGTTAACTACATGTTAACTGGTGTCTCTAAAGTGTGAGTAAGCGAGGCTGTGTATGTATGTGTGTGTCTTGTAATGGACTGGGGCTCTCTCAAGGACTGCTTTCCACCTGGATAGGCTCAGGCCCTTTGTGAACCTGAATAGGCTTAAATGGGTATGGAAAATAAAATTAATAAATAATTATCATTGCCACAATCAAAACTTTCTACACAAATTAGCTACACTGGAGGCCTAAAGACTACTTGTGCTATTCTTAACGTTACCATGATTAAGTGAATTTATTCTGTTTTATTACAAAATTGAAATCTTAGGTAAAACAAAGGCTATGAGGTAATAAACCAAACTTGTGAAAACAGGTAAATTATCTCCCCAGATAAATAAAAAATGTAAAATTAGAATGCAGATTTTAAGGACAGTACGGTTGCTCAGTGGGTTCAATCCCAGGGTGGAGCGACCTGGGTCCTTTCTGTGTGGGGTCTGCATGTCCTGGCCGTGTCTGTGTGGGTTTACTCCAGGTACTCCGGTTCCTCCCACAGTCCAAAGACGTGTATTTGGTTAATTGTTGTCTCTAAAGTGTTGTCTCTAAAGCAGAGGATAATAGATGGATGGATGAATATTTTAAAGAAATAGCATGTGTTTTTACTTGCATCTTAATTTGAATATATCCTTTCTAAACAGTCATATTTTCCTTACCTCTAAACATTCAGGTTTTGTTTTACTGATTTAAATTTAGTCAAGAGAGTACTTATCACAAAAAGTTTAACGTTAAGCATTAACTCACTTATGATTTGTTATTTATATATAATATAATAGTATATAACTATGTAGAAAATGTATTGAGTAAAACTGACTTGGAAGTAATATGAAATAATTATTGAGAAAAGCTTGAACCAGTAAACTTACCAGTAGACCTATTTTTAACCATTACCATTCAGAACTCTTCAGAATGTGCAATGTATTGGTAATTTATTGCTGGAGAACTGCTTTTAGAGACAAGAAACTGTTGCTGCAAATAATGACACCAAAACATAGGTTAGCAACTTAACACATTTGAACGAGTTCCAGCATGATTGCAGCATGAATCTGCTCAGGCGTAGGTCAAAACAAATTGTTCTTCTTAAGCTCTCCTGAGAAAAATGACTTGTAAGTATGTAAAAAGTTACGCTCAGCCCCAGAGAGCAACACATCCCATCAATTATCTAAATTATCCATTGTGCACGAAGGATCACCTCTGCTCCAAATTACTACACACATAACATGACTGAAATCTGACTCATTACAGCCTTAACCCTCAACACACTTTGAATGCGCTTAAATTCTGCTGGAGCATAATAGTGCTCATACTGTGAAGGCTTTGTCTCTCTGTGAGGTGAAACTTAAACATGCCAGCCAATTACAGTGGAACATGGGACATTGTTGAAAATGAAAACTTTGACAGCTACATGGTCACTCTTGGTAAGTAGAAAGATTCAAATATATACTGCTGTGTGATTGGATATATAAACACTAGACATTAAAATGTAATGCTGATTTAGTATTGTTTAGGTCAAGGTGTATTGTTTAGGCGATAATCATTAATGTCAAAGTTTTATTGTCATTTCAACCATATATACAGTACACAGTAAAACCAGTGCAGACAGTACAAACAGTGCAAAAAAGCTGAACAGTGCAGTTCAAAACATACAGCACATACAGATAATAAAATGACCAGTAACAACTTCTAAAGGCATACTACAGCTTATGGTGATCCATTTGCTTATTCATTCATTCATTGTCTTATCCACTGTCTAATCGTAGTCAGAGTCGCAGAAAAGCCAGTGCCTAGCTGGTGTCACAGGGCACAAGGCAGTACTCCAGTAGTTTGTGTAGCTAAACATTTTGTATAATTAGCTAGAAAATGTATTCTAATAGTTACACAAAACAAATATGTATTGTTAGAATTGTTATAATAGTAATATATTGTAATTATTTGATTATTTCAACAAAATACAGGGATTGATTTTGCTACACGGAAGATAGCTGGACTGTTAAAGCCACAGAAAGTCATTGAGCAAGATGGAGATTCTTTCACCATCAGAACTTTCACCAGCTTCAGAAACTATTCATGCTCTTTCAAAATTGGCGAAGAGTTTGAGGAGGTGACGAAAGGCTTGGACAATCGAAAATGCCAGGTATTGTCTTTTTTTTTACCATTCTATTAAAATAGTATTACTGCAGTTACTTAATCTGCAGCAGCCTATCAATAACGTTACCCTCAGTAACCTCAGGCAAATATTCTGAAAAACATTTGGATTCTAAAAAATCCTAATGAGAACCAGAAAATGCCCCTCCACCCCCTAAAACACTTACTTTAGTATGGGTATGTCATATGAATTAAGCATTTCAATCAACCTTTTTACACCTCACAATTAGGGCTTGGTGAAGAATAATGTAATTAGTACAGATAGCAATAAATTATGTGTATATATGGGAAAATATGCTATGATGAGTTGTACTAGAGATGGCTTGGTTTTTTAGCACTTTTGCTTCACAGTGAGGAGGTCCTGGTTTCAACCCCATTTGGAGTGGTCTGGGTCTTTTCTGCATATACTCCCTATGTCCGTATTGGTTTTCTCTGGTGTCTGTAAAAGTGTCCTTAGTGTGTGAGTGTAAGTGCCCTTGATTGGTTCTCTGTCTAGGGATGTTCCTGCATTGTACCCTATGCCACCAGATAGGCACCACCTCTCCTGCGACCCTGTCCAGGATCAAGCGGATAAGAAAGTGAATGAATGAATGGTTTACTAGGTTTTTAAAGAACAAACAATCAAATGGATTTTAGAAAATTTGTAACTGAGACCACATAAAGCTGACAAACTTTGTTTGCAGACTTTGGTCAGCTGGGATGGTAGCAAGCTTGTGTGTGTACAGAAAGGAGAGAAAAAAAACAGAGGATGGACTCACTGGATAGAAGGAGACACTCTCTATCTGGTACCTTCAAACAAGAATATACTGCTCACATAAATTAGGGAAAAATATAAATATATATTTATATATTAATAATGATAATTATAATTAACAATATATATTGTTTACTATAATCTTTTTCTGACTTACAAACTGTTTTTCCTAACTGTTTTCTAGGAACTCAGATGTGAAGATCAGATCTGCAAGCAAATGTATAAAAGAACGGCTTGATATAAATAATCTAAATACACAATTTAACAAATCACATCATCATTTCTATGTGAGCTTACTATTATTTTTGTTTCTCCAAAAAAATACTTTTCAGCAAACACTAACAAAAGCTGTTTTTGTATTGCAATATGTATATTTCACTTCATTGTAACACATTGCTTGTTTTTATACAGAACAAACAAATACGACAGAAAATCTGTTTTTTTTCAGTTATACAAAAGTCTGTAAAATTCCATTTGCTTACACTGACACATTTTCCAAAGTGTGGATAACTGAGCTATTGTGCTATTACTTAGTACTAATACATTTCGTACTGTACATGGTGAATCAAACGTCACAGGACAAGTCACCTGCAGCATCGTAGACTTTTCTCAAAGGCTGCCAAATCCACTGTTGAGGTTTCTTCATCTGTCGGAATTTGGCTATGATGGATGCAACAGTACTGTGTGAAATTTCTGGGTGTTGGTTGTTGAAGTCTGCTATGGTATAAGCTATGATACAGCAGCTGCTTTTCCTGGACATCAAAATCATCTTTTCCATCTTCAGTTACCTGAAACAAACAACAACAGTTCTGAAATTTCTGTGTTGATAACTTTTGAACCACATAAGTAACCACATGAGCGTGGCAATCTGATTTCCGAGACAATTCTGGTCTTCTTTGATATGCCACTTGACCATTTCCCATTGGAAAAAACTTGCCCTTGATCCAATATGGTGGCTTTCAAGATGGTGGCCATGATCCAGACATAGCCTAAAGGATAGGACTCCTCACCCATTACTTGATGGGTTTGTCGGATATGACATTTTTTCCTTTTGTTTCTGAAATAAAGGGTGCCCTGCGTCTTTTGACTCATACTGGTGTAGGAGAATGTCGTCCATTCAGTCAATGATGATCCACGCCATACATTACTGTTACTCCTAATCAACAGAGGGTGCTGTAGAAACTCGTCTGCCCTGTCTCAGGGAAACCAAACATCTCGCGCAATTTTCGACTCGACAAGGGGAGCAGGCGTGAGTTTGGATTTGTTTGCTTTGGAGTTTTTCTTTAGAGAAGCGGAAATCTAAACTAGAAAAACTAGCTTTTTGTTGATAAACCGAGTCAGAATGGATGAGGATGAAGCGCACACTCAGGTAACGTCACTAAATTTAGCACACATTATAAACATTAGTTCTCTCGTTCATATTGAGAGTTTAAAACGCGTAATAAAGCTTAATGAGGCTAAATGTACTAAACCAGACCCAGGGACACCTAACTTGTTTCAGTTATTACTGGTCATAAATATTCTACTGCTGGAATGACAAACCTGTAGTCCAGTAGGAACATAATCGTTTTTTATGCTTAACCTATTATGAGGAAAAAACTTCGTATCCATTAAGCCATTAACTCTTGTGTAGTCTTAACATACTTATACTCCCCGTGTACTTTACTAAACTCATAACATAAAGCAACTTAACTAAATTTGGAAACTTCAAAACTATTTTGCATTCAGGGTTAAAATGGCTCCAAGACCCCAAGTCTTTGTAACCTTAAATATGTAAAATATAACTTTACATATAACATCCTGAAGTGACCACAGCATTAGAAAAAGTTATATTTTACATACAGTTGTGGTCACTTCAGGATGTTTGTGGGGAAAAAAGGAGGACAATATATACAACATTTTGAAGTGACCACGACATTAGAAAAAGTCACACTTTCAATATTTACATCACCAGGTTACAAAGACTTGTTTGGGGTAATTTTTGACCCTGAATGCAAAATAGATTTGAGGTATCCAAATTCAATTAACCCCTGGTCTATCAGCAGTGGCAAAATTTCCACTCAACAGGAAATTCTTATGACGGACAGGGGCTGACGGACGGCGTGTTTTATGGCTCGTGATTAAAAATCACTTGCTTCCAGGCAAATCAGAAGTCAATTCTGTCATTTGAAGTCCTTCATTATCAATTTCTGAAAGAACACTTCACAGGAAACTGCATTCCACAAAACTATGGAGAGGCCTTTGCTCACTTCTGCTGACAAAATTGCCTGGTTACACTGGAAATGTGTTATCTGGTGAGATTAATTTAATTAATTGTATTAAATTAATAATGCTAGGCATCGTGTTCATCAAAGACACCAGGAAGCCATCGATGATGACTGTATGCAAGGTGTGGTTCAAGTTGGAGGCGCTTGAGTTGACAGTAAATTTGAACCACAATGCGTACACTGAGCTGCTGGACAACCAGGTTATGCGTTTTGCTTATTGTTTTACCAAGGAACACAACATCCCTATCCCTGTATTCCAAGATGACCGTTCTCCTGTTTACAGGGATACAAATTTGCCCAAATTAAATTGGAAGAAAAAATGTATAAAAGAATACTTTTCATTTGAACTATTTGTTCATCACTTAAGCAGTAGAAAGTGCTTATGACCAGGAATAAATGACAGAGGTTTGGTGTTCCTAGACCGTTGTTTACATTAAGCTGCATTTTAGACCCCCTTGATGAATCTGTTCAGTGTTTTGTTTAACTTTAAAACACATTTGCTGACTAATACTATTTTTGCTTGTCATACATGTCAACTATGTTTCAGAAATTCATAATCACAAAGACTCTTGTTTGTTTTTGAAAAACATTATATCTAAGACTGTAATTATTAATGCTGTTAATGACTCTTGGAGCTTGAAATAACGAATTTAGAATTTATTATTCACATGACGGGTGTCTGTTTTAAAATGGTTTCAAAGAGAAAGCAAATATTATTTGTCGGTAAACACATTCTATTTTGTCTTGTAAATTAAATCCCATTCCACGTATCTTTTGTTGAGAAACGGATTATTTAATACTAATGAGTACATGTGTTTAGTAAAGAGGACAAATCAGGATCTAATCAGTATAGAAAATGAAGCATAAATCTCAGCTCCACAAATGCTTTATTAGAGTTTGGGAGTTAGAAATAATATAGAACTTCCTATTCCTTAAATAGTACACATGCAATTCCAGTGCCATTTACATCCACAACATAAGACATATTGCATACATTTCAAAGAGAAAGCCATTTTGTCTTGCATCTTTTGAAACTAATTGCATGTTTATGATTAGTTCCCTTTCATAAATACCTAAATTTGTTTGCAAATGAAGCACATGAAGAGAGAGAAAAAAACTTTATTTATTTATGCTTGTGAAATTATGACATTTAGTCATTTATAAGCAGTTGTTGACATAAAAAAAAATTGTTAGCCTATGCATGACATTTGAACAAGCTCTATAGTGATAACAACACTGGTGCAGGAAGTTGATGTGTGCTATTCTCTGATGTGATGCATTTTCACATCCAGTGTTTTGTTGTTGTATCTGTGTTTGGTGTTTTAGAGACTAAAAGCAGCAGTTCATTACACTGTGGGTAAACTCTGTGAGAGCATAGCCGCTGAGTACGACCAGCCAATCAGTCGGCATGCTGTGGCTGCAATCGCTGAAACCACATTCAGACAATGTGGTATGTTTTACTTTCTCTTTAGTCTAGGGTTTTTTAATGATTTCCCTCATTGTGCTGTGTGTCACGTCTGCTGCTGTTTTTTTAAATTGTAGATATATTTGCCAAAGATCTGGAAGCCTTTGCAAGGTAAGTTACATTTAACTGTATTACAGTTATGTTTTTCAGAGTTGGAGTTGCTATTTATTACTGTGAAAAAAGGCAATTGTAAGTCAACTGAGGAGTTTAATATGTAATGTATTCCTTACACATTTAATACTGTACACGAGCCTGACTTCTGCCACA
Source organism: Parotocinclus maculicauda (assembly GCA_034780255.1). Taxonomy (NCBI): domain Eukaryota; kingdom Metazoa; phylum Chordata; class Actinopteri; order Siluriformes; family Loricariidae; genus Parotocinclus; species Parotocinclus maculicauda. The sequence goes on along the minus strand of JAUZSU010169234.1, from coordinate 8,863 downwards.
CGACTCTTACATGACTTTTTATGTACTTTCTTGGATCCGCCACAGTACCAGTGATTGAAGTTAAAAAAAAATTTTTTACACATTTTTTTTAGCTTTTTTCACCCTCCGGTGGAGAGCCAACCGTTTTCTTCAGTTTATTTTATTTTTTTTTACAGATTCACTTTAATTTAATTGTAGGTTAAATAAATTATTTTTAAATAAAAAAATATTTTTATTTCTTCCTCCTTGCTTGTATTTATTCCACATAGTCCTCGATAAATTGAAAAGTGCTTAAAAATAAAGATTTATTAAAATTTTTTTCATCCCTCCTCAGTAGATTCTTAAGTAGGGACATCCGAGGAACAAGCAATTAAAAAAGTCTGGCCTAATTTCCGTCACTCACTGCTGAATTTTTATTGCATATCACTTGGCTGGAAAAATTTTTAATTCAGAGCATGGTTTTTGCTGAATATGTTTTTGTGTGTATTATTGGATTCCCATTGCAAATAAATATTGTAAGTCGCTTCATCATAAAAGAGGGAGTATTCATACTCTGTAAGAGTCTACTATAGGCATTGCGTGTACAGATTTTGCCCAGAACTTGAGAAAATCATATTTATTTTGACTACAAAATAGTGCAATGTTTATATTAAAGTAATCTAAAATATTGCATTTAAGCAATGTTAACCAACAAATGCTCCTTAATACGGTCCTCTAGATGAGGAAACACTGCAACTTATGTTTTTATTTAACCTGCACCAGTAAGACTGAATGTTTCTTTCTTTTCAGACATGCCAAACGGCATACTGTCAATGTGGAAGATGTGAAACTTCTGGCACGAAGGAGCACAGCACTGGTATGACTCCTTGAGTTAAACAATTTTCAATCAGTTATCAATACATCCTTTAAATATTGGTTTAAGAATAGATGTCTCTAATCAGTTTTAGTGTAGAAATGCATAGTTTAGCATAACAGATAGAACAGAAGTTATTTCTATTAGAATCAAATTTGCTTGCATGCTTTTTAAGTGAAACAGCTATTTTACAGTGTTGTCAAACCAGCATTGAATGGTGTTGATGGCTGAAGTAGGCTATTAGAAAACTTGCTAAATGATTATTAGATATTTTAGTATAAGTAGTATAAGCAGGTAAATAATAAAAAACAAATTTTCATATGTGAAAAGGATATGCTATCTTTTGGGGAGTGGGTACATACAATTGTGTAAATGATAATCCACAAGTCAGACACACTTTACAAATAACTTTCACTATTCAGAAATTTATAAATCGAAGTTCATCTCTCATAAACTAATATTTGTATAAATAGCAGCTAAATTCATAAATACTCATTTTTGGTTGTGAGAGATTCAAATTTGTATGTGAAAACGACTGAATTTCTTTTTCATAGTTTTCTACAGTTGCAGTTTGTTTGTTTGTATGTATAAAATGTTGAATCTGCATTTGTGGATTCTGTGACGTATTTGTTTCTCTCATGCATCTAGATTTTAGATAAAGTCCAGCTTACAGTTAATACATGATATTAAGAAATAAATGATGGAATGAACATACAGGTTCACCGATAAATAATTTACATTTACGACATTTACCAGAAGCCCTTATTCAGAGCGACTTACAACTTATACAGTTTAACAATTCAAGCAATTGTGGGTTAAGGCCCTTGCTTAAGGACCCAACTGGTGGCAGTTTGGCAGAGGTGGGATTTGAACCCTGGTCCACCAGGTCCAGAGTCCAGTACCTTAACCTCTAGGCCACCACAGTCCCACGAATATAGATCCTAACATCTTTACTCACTGTAGTTGAACTTCCACTTGAACATGATGTGGGTTAACTCACCATGCCACTGTCCTGGGACCTTTGCCTTTTTGCCTTATCTGGAAGCTTGCAGAACTGTTCTTGTGTTTTTAGGACTACTCTGATCAGGGACATTTGGGACAAAATGAGAAAACTTAAGGTTCCAGCCTACTGCGAGCTCAAAGAAGGTGGAGTAGTTTAGTTTAAATGACATGAAACCATATATTGAATTTAGTTGTCAGTCAGGGATTTGGATTGCTTTCCTTGGTTAATACGTGTGGAAATGTTAATGAATTGTGTATACATTTTTTATGTTGTGGAAATGGCCTTTTTTCTGTGTCCTCTTTATTTTAGATTTTTATTTTGCTCCAGGTCAGAACTCGGGTCATTCACTTTGAAATATTGCCGACATATCTCTACATTCTTACAATTGGCCATCATTGAGGAAAAATGTAAAAAAAAAAAAACAAACAATAAATAAAAATCAAAGTGAGACACTGGCAGTCTGCTTCTATGTTTGTTTTATAAAAGTGAAAGGATACAGACATTTAAAGCCGATATACAGTATAGTACAGCAGTAAAGTATATTATCCTGTACAGTACAATACAGTAAGATGTAGTCTAAAATGATATAATTGAAATGGATTGAGTGGATGGAATGAAATGGATTCACTGATTATACTACAGTAAATACACTGGGTATAATGTCTTTTATTACACTCCTTGCTCTTGGAGTGACCTCTGTAGGTCAACCAAGTAACAATGGTCTTGAAATTCCTCAATTTGTACACAATTATACTGTGGATTTTTTATAATCGAATATCTTTATAGCATTCACTATAAAGAACCTATATCTGTTGCAGCCTGATGGGCATTTACCAGTTCTTTTTTAAGGTCCGTTTCTTTTTAAATCATTCATGCCATGATACAATTCTGCAACTGTTATTTGACAATCAGAATCTGAAAGCTCCCTGTTCTGTAAACAGTACAACAGGGTACCTACATGTCTGAATTCCATTCCATTGATTGAAATGGCACAACTTTAATCGCACCTTCATATGTACAGCTGATATATTTTTGGCTTCCTCAGATCTAAAATATTGATATTTTTGCCTAGTTTGTTTAGTTGTATTCTCTTATAAACATTTAGGACTTATATTAAAACTACTTGATGGTTTAGCTTAAATTTATATAGAAATATAGAAACTTCAAAGGGTGCACAGTTAAGCACCACTTTAAAATGTTACAATTAAAAAGATTTGATGGTGGAAATGGAAATTACCATTTTGAAAATGTTTACTTTTGACTTTAGTGCATGTAATATGTCGCAAAATTAAATATAGTGTGAAAGTTTTAAGCTAGAGGTAAATGATTTCACATTTCCTGGTGTCCCATGATGTTCTACAGCAAACTATTTAAAAAAATAAAAAAAACCATGTACCTAATCAAAAGTTAGGGAAGAAAACGACAATGTACACCATTTAAGACCCATGATGCTGCTGATGGAAACGTTACAAAGGATTGTGTTGCCCTTTGGATCTGTTTACACCTGGTAGTTTCATGCTTCTTGACATCTTATATTTGACAGACTGAAATCCAATTTCACCATCATTTGTAATATGCAAAATATATCATACTATCAAGTCTAAAGATGCCAAATGACCTCCATATTGACCTGGATTTTGAGTCCTGGTGGTTGTTTTGAAAATTGGCTGTCTCTGCACCCCATGATTTTCAGGCATATGCTCTAGGGCCCCTCACTATCCTGACCAGAACGAGAGGGTTACAATTTGGCTAGCAGCCATTTTTGTGTCTGAACTAGTTTTAATTAAAATATGTATTACATAAATGTGCATTGTCCACAACTTATGACATGATGGGTTAGGAGTTTGATATACAGTTGCATTTAAAATTTCACAATATATAGATGCCTAGATGACCTTCCATCCTATCCAGATGTAATAGTGTTACCCAAGGCAACAAAATGTAAAGAGGTTCATTTATTTCACCAGTGTTAAGTGTAGATAGTGCTCAAATATGTCTGAGTATTAAAACTAATCAAACATCATTTGCTATTATAGTCCAACTATATCCAGCAGAAGAGTGAAGAACTTGCAACAAACAATCAGGAACAGAAAGAGAGGAGAAAGACTGCTGCCAAGAAGAAGAAGAGTTCAGAGGACAATGAGGCAAAGGAAGCAGGAGCAACTGAGAGCTAATACATCATTGTTCAAAAGGTGGCAATGTGATATGAGTGACATTTAAATTAATTACTCACAGACATGCATAATAGTTATGTATTTTATTGTAGTATAGAATGTGCAATACATTTAACTGCCTATTAATGCCATGAATAACTATTAAACAGTGATTGATACCTGTACTGTGTATGCACTGTAACCCCCCCCCCCATCATATGCTATGATAAATACAATTGAATGTGGAAAAATACCATGTTTTGGACTCTTAACAAAATAATTCAAAAATACAAATAAATGATATACAAATGTGTATATACCATAAATATACCAGACTGTTTTTGGATCCAGATTAAGCCTCAATGTTTTCAAAATCTGAACCCAAAAGTTCCAGGCTTGAGCCTATTGCTTAGCTACTTTCTACCATTTGCATTTTTGTTACCAGAGATGCTAATGCTGATATGGTGAAACCAGACACTCCTCCATCTTCCTCCGTCCCCAAACGGACTTTCCACCTGGGGTTCAGACGCAGCCAGCCATTTTCCAGGCCCCTAAATGTGTGAATTCAGTTAGTTTTCTGCCTTTTTCCAATCACTTGAGGTCAATCCAGTATGAAAAAAAACAGATACCTATTCAAATTGTTTTATTGAAGCACTCCTTTCTTTTGACAAGCCATATAAAATGCCTTTGAAAACATCAAGCAAAGTCTATAATGAATTCAATCCACAGACATTCACAGCACTCAACATACAGGTCACACTTACACCATCACTCGTTCTTGCCTCACTCAGTGTCCACTGATGATGTCATCCATATCATAGTTCACACTTACAGGTCAAGTTACAAGGAAAAAGCACACACACCATACAGCATTCAAATCAGTTTATAGAGGCAAGACAAAAAAAAAATTACTCATAACATTCCACTAGCTACTCAAACACATTATCAATGTACTATAGGAGAAAAGCAAATGGGAAGCCTATGGGGGGGGTGAGATCTTTCATGTACAGATAAACTAATTGTCCATTTTTTCTGGGTTGTATATAGGTGAAGCTGGGAAGTGTCAACAAGCTCTCATTCACACGCTCACAAAAGCCACCCACTGCAGTCACATTTGAGCTCTTTCATTGCACTCTGTCTTTTCGTTCGCTCGCTTCCATGCCTCCTTTCTCTCCGTTCGCTCACTCGCAGCTCTCACTCTTCGCCACCACCAATCGCACTCAAGTTGTTAAAAATGTTCACTTTTTCTGCGCAGTTCGTCAAATCAGAAAAAAGGAAGTTGATTTAAAAAAAGTGAGAGACACCCACCGTGTCAACGAGTCGAGCGACGAGAGCGTTAAGACATGAGGAACAAGGTGGAAATATGTTCTCAGCCACACAGTGCTGCCACAGCGGGCCTTCTTCCCAGGCAAAACCCACAGGTGGCAACTGCAGAGAAGATTTTGGTAAAGGCTTTTTAAATGCATCTTACTGCAAATCAAACATGTCAACAATAAGGTAGTTTCAACCAGATTCTTCTCAATGCAAGATATTAAAAGTGAGCTTCAAAGAGCTTCTAATTTTGTGGGCGATGAAACATGCGTTTTCAGTCACCGCAAGTTAAATTGCATGCATTTTCAAGAATCCAGTTGAAAGAGACTTCTCCCCACCCCAAATCAAGCAATGCAACATAAGATTATAAACACTTTTAGGATACACACAAATGATTACATGTGTATTATTAATCTGCTCAATTTGAACACCACAATTAATAATTGCTCCAGGTAGAAAACATACTGGTCTCCATAAACTTCCCCACTGTCTCCTGCTACTGCTTCCAAACACACACACACACACACACACACACGCGTTAAACTTTCAGAAAATACTTACCACACGCACACACACACACACTAAAATAAACAGCAATACTTCAGAATCAACCCCCACCACTTACATACCCCACCCTGAAGACTTGGACTCCATACCGGAGCCAAAGCTCGAGTTAAACCCACTTCCACTGGTAGCAGAGTTGGTGCCTGCACCCCAGCCCAGTGCCGCTGAGCTGCTGTAGTTGCTGTTTGCTGAGCTATACTGGTCTCGAGTCGAGCTTGTTCCACTCGTGCTCGAGCCGGACGTAGCTGACTGACCCTGTGCTAACATTCCCATCATTCCCCAGCTACTCTGTAGGGCTGCCTGAGCAGCGGCCATCATGGCTGGATTTAAGTTAAAGTTGCCAAAGTTGCTCAGACTGCTGGAACTGCTGCGGCTGCTCCCAAAGGCCTGAGCACCGAAACCGTTACCAAAGCGAGCACGGTCCATCATCTGGCTTCTGCCGCTGTGTTTGGGCTCAGCGTTGGAGATGTGTACACTCACTCCCTTGATTATCAGATCTTCACCGCACAGGGAAGCGGCAATCTGCACAAGGGGATGCATGCAAGCGCAAAGTTTATAAAAGCTTTTTTACATTTTGTTAAAATGTGTTTATGATTTAACCAATTGACAAATTTTAAGTTTCTTATCAGGACAAGACTGAAGTACAAGTATGCACCATTGAACGTGCATCTGATCAATATCTGTTCGTAATATCGCTCGAAAACTGTGATTGGATTCAGTGTCATATAACCTATTCTGTACCTGTGACATTTACACAGTGCATGACGGTGACGAACAGCACAGGGCTTTTATTAGCTTTATTTCTGCACCCAGTTCATGTGTGTATGGAGTGGTTAATGCCAAAAATATATCGTTCAGCCACCAGTCTGTTTATGAGATGGCTGCTGATACGTTCATGATGAGGAAATGTTAGATTACAGTTGTGTTTTGAGTGCTACTTAGCTAAACGCTCTGTATATACAGTGCAATACTAAGTAAGAAGCAGGGAGACTAAAGACGTATTTCTGAGTAAGACACAACCATGTGTTCCAAGGACAGGCTCTTCTGAGCGTACTGTTTGCAAAACGTGCACAGCTTCAACAAGCCGTGGAGGAACAACCCCAAAAATGGAACAGGCATTTAAAACGGCATCAAAAAGGCAAATAGGTTAATACTAAAGCAGAGCAAGGCACATGCCATCAGTTCCTGTTGTCTTTCTTTAGCAATGAAGAAGTTTCCATTAACATAAAGAAACAAAACTGTTTGCTGTAATGCTAAAATGTTTAATCCTTAGTACTAGTGTTTCAAAAACCAATATTACATACCTGGTCATCAGCAAACGTAACAAAAGCAAAAGCTCTGAAAGGTTTGGGGATGAAGACGTCAGTGACTTCTCCATATTGCATGAAGAACTGGCGCAGGTCATCAGCAGTCAGATCCTCAGTGCAGCGGCCAACAAACACCTTCCTGCTCCTCATGGGTTCATCAATTCCTTGCTGCGACACATGAAAAGAATCTATTGTCTCAATTTCCACATGCAAAGCCCTTTCACAAAGCTTCTTGGTAGTAAATGTCCTGTTCTTATTAAATAAACTTCAAAAGATGGAATTTTATTAAACCTTTGAGTTGGGAAGCTTGCAGTCACACCACCTTCCATCAATCATGTGACGCTGGGCAATCACTTTACTCTGGGTCTCCCAGTCACCAAATCTAACAAAGCCAAAGCCCTTTGAATTGCCAGTTTTGACATCCCGCTTCACCTAGGGAGAAATTCAAGAAATGCACCATAATCTATCTGCACTTTACTATAATAAAGTTCAAACTTTACATCAGTACTCAAATTTCAACTGCATCTTAGAAGTACACGTATATTACAATCATACCTGCACCATAATGACTTCCCCAAAAGTACTGAAGTAGTCTTTAAGATCCTGTTCTGTAGTTTTCCAGGGCAAGCCCAGGACAATCAGGTCTGATGTCTTCTGATCCCCTCTCTTCATCTTTGCAGATGAGGCATCAATCTCATCCATTTTACGTTTGTTGTCTGGGAGCACAGATTCTGTGAAAAAGGCAATTTAAACACTTCACTGTAGAGGTATCTTTACTAACAACTGTATAAACATGCCTGTTACTGTTATAACATGCCTTCAAGTATGTATACCCAAAAATCATAAATCAGTCCCCTATGGCAACCTAATACCTTCCTTTCACCTTATTACATATAGGCAATAGGCAATCATTTCATAAGTTTCCTGTACAGAGGTGGTAACAAAACCTGATTAATGAAGCTTCCTTTATAACAAGTTTAAATTGGTGCTCCTCATAATTAGTCTACAAGAAAGGAAACTATATTTATTGCAGATTTGCTATTGTTTAATGAAGTTTGTTAATTATTGGAAGGGCTTGAGAAAGTGATAACTCAGGAACATCACAGCCATCCGTTTCATGCTGAAGTAAGACATGGATTTTAAATTTACTATTAGCTTCATTTTGAACAGCTTCCACTGTAATCACTTTTTTATTCAGAAAGAAAACAGGGTGAAATGGTTAAAGCTTTAGAAAATGTTGGATTCAATAGTCAATGTTACATATGGTCATTATACCACTGCTAAAATAAATCTGTGGGGCCTAAGACTTTTGCAAAGCATTGTACTGTAAATACATTTACAGTATTTAGCAGACGCCCTTATCCAGAGCGACTTACAAAAGTGCTTTAAGACAACAGTAACAATCTAGTCCTAATAATCAGGGATCTACACAAGAATACACTTCTGAAACTTCAAAAGTTGTGTGGGATGTTTTTTTTTAATAAATAGCAGCAGATAAAGATACAAAAGAGCTATAAAACACTTCTTTGACTTTAGTTTGGACAATTCTGTAGTTGCTGAAATATTATCAAATAGACTTCGAAGCAAAAATTTTCTAGTTAGAGACGTTTTGAAATGATGGTCCGTGGTAACCGATTATATATATATATATATATATATATATATATATATATATAAATATACACACATAGAG
>JAUZSU010169223.1:0-13278 GCA_034780255.1 Parotocinclus maculicauda | reverse complement strand
TCTGACATGCAGTCAACTGTGGGACCTTATATAGACAGGTGTGTGCCTTTCCAAATCATGTCCAATCAACTGGATTTCTTCTTAAACTGCTGGACTTTGCTAATGCAGTGGTGAAATTCTTGCTTGTGAACAACTAAACCTTCTGGGGAATGCTCCCTTTATACCCAATCATAACATTCACCGTGAAACGTTCCAAACTGGTGTTTTTGAGCATTCCTCAACTTTCCCAGTCTTTTGTTGCCAACTCTTTTGGAACATGTTGCAGTCATTAAATTTCAAATAAGTAAATATTTGCAAAAAACTAAGTTTCTCCATTTCAGCATTAAATAGTTTGTCTTTGTAGTGTATTCAATTAAATATTTGCAAATCATCATATTTGTTTTACACAACATCCCAACTTCATTGCAATTGGGGTTGTAGATAACAAATATGCACTATACAGGATGAAAACTAAATACTCATAATGCTCACATTGCAAGCAGATGTCTAAAAAAATAGATACTGCTTAATTATTATGCACTGGTGTTCTGCTACAACACAGTTATCCTGTACTGCAGGATGCTTTATGTCACATACTTTAATTACTTCACAAACTAATTGCCTGAATACCTAAATCCTACTCCTCACATACACACAACTCCCAGAAATAATTCTATGTCATCTATTATTAAATTCCTATATATTCAATCAGTTCTCCAAAATAATGACATAGTGATGACTGCTATAAATGCTTATAATCTGAATTTGCTAATAGATAATTACAGACATACAATTGTAGCATATGTAATAAGCTGCTGACAAAATAAATACAAACAAAAACAATCAAAATGAAATATCATGGCTAAAGTCAGTCATTATTTAAAAACTCAATTTAATAGCCAATGACTGACATCCTTTTTTATTGGCTCACATATAATAATTTGGCTAAAATGCTTTATTATACAATTTGAGCAGATTTACAAAAGGACTGAGCAGAAGCAGTGCCAAAACAGGACAGACTTAAAAAATCCACAGCATGATCCATAAGTGGGTAAATCAGAACAGAGCTAAGGTGTGAGTAATGTCAGAGTAAAGCATGCTGAAAGCTAGAGTACAGAGTTGTCAAGACTGGGCTTGTGACAGACTGGTAGGCAATTGAATAACTCTGTGGCAGCATATTGAAAATCAACCTTTGAATAAAGGTATATATGCTTTTATGCATATGGACAGTCAAATCTTTGTTTTTGCTTTGAGACTAACTGTCTTTTGATTTGCAAATACAAATCAGATACATTTGGCACAGTATTATAATACTCCAGTATTTTATATGTTTTTCTCTGGTCAACTTCATTAATTTGTTAATCAAACATCCATTCCTACATGTTGGGCATGCAACATCTTCCAAAATAGTTGGGGCGAGGGCAATTCATGGCTAGTAATGAGGTTTCAAACAGCTGATGACAACGGGTAATTGTAATCATTATTTGGTACAAAAGTTGTAACCACATAAGAGGAGCAAATTTGGGCATCCAGTTGGTCAACAAGTTCACTGGGAAATAATTATTATTTAAAAGTGAGCTCAGTCTCATCAAGTGGAAACATGTGGTCAGATGTTTTGGGAAAATGCTTTGTACATTTACAGAAAAGACAAATACTAGGATTGTCAGAAACAAGTCCAAAAGTCAGGGTCTGCCATGGTATGGGGCTAAAACACCCTAAAAACTCACTTTAAAAGTTTTTTTTTGTTTTTTGTTTTTTTACCCACACTAGATTTTGGAACATGACTGTGAGCTTGGGAGTGATACTGGACTACAAACTCTGACTCACAATTGGCATTCCAATTTATTACAGTTGGCATACGAATTTATCTCAAAGGTGTTTGATGGAGTTAACTGTGCAGCTAGGTCTCGCAGCAAGGTAACTAGATATTAGGAGGGCAGGGCAGAAACTCGATGAATTAACTGGTTGCAACAGAATGAGACAGTATTGAGAGTCAGTGTTTCCAGATTTTCCATTGCCTTTTCTTGCTGCAAATTCCCCAAAGTAGTCATTAGTAGATAATTTAATTGATTCATCTGCTAACCAAGCCTCAGTTTTATGCTCTTGGTCGACAGAAGTGGAATCCTTCAGATATTCTTGTCCATATGTCTCAAGGATCAATGTGTTGTGGATTTTGAGATGCTTTTCCGCTCATCCCAAAAAGTTGCCATAGCCTTTCTGACAGCTGAAAGCAGCCTGTTCTCTCCATTAACCTCTATCATCATTGAGGCATTTCCATCCACACTCAACTGCTCCTCACTGGATGTTTTTTATTGATTGATTGATTGATTGCACCATTCTGAGTAACCCATAGAGACTAGGGTCAGAGTCAATAATACCATGGTCAATATCACTGATGTTATATTTTTCTCTATTCCAAAGGTTGAAATGAGCATTACCTGAAGCTGCAGACCATATCTGCATGATTTCATCCACTGCATTGCTGCCATACCTTTGGCTGGTGGCTGAATGCATAGATGTATGCATGTTCCTAATAAAGTTTAATTAATAACAGTATATAAGACTGAAATTAAAAAGAGTGAAATTATATCAATTGCAGACAATTTGTGTAATGCTGTGTGCTTCTCATTTACAAAATCATCTTTTGGGTTTGATTATTCTGTATGAGGTATACCACCCCCACTACAAAACATACTGCTCACAGAAATATTCCAAAATGAAATGCCCCATAAATAAATATCTCCTAATTTTTGTGAGCAGTGTATAAGTAAATATCCAGTACTTCTAAAAAAATCTAAGCTTGGTTTAAAAATGTATATTTGCAGTGTTAAAGAACACCTTACCAATATATACCCACTTAAAAGCTGAAATCAATCATCTTCACTAAATAAAAAAAAAAAAAAAGGAAAAAAATTGAGTTAGGTTAGCTATCAAACCGACTCAGCAAGTGGCCACAACTATGCAATCAATTTGGTGTCACTGTAAAGAGATTAATTACTAGCAATTACCAAGCAGTAGAGAGCAGAATGTCTTTCCCTAGGGCAAAGTCATCAGTGCGTACATAACTGGGTTTTTAAGTGTGCGCTGTACGTAGCAGACAAATCAGGCTACACCTTATATAAAACAGGTTTATAGTAATAATCATAAACCGGTCCTTGGTAGTCTGATATGATAAGAAATTCACATTTTGCATGTCATATTAGGGCTGCCAGTATAATTCAAGATTCAAAAAGTTTAATACAATATTGCAAAGGACAAAACAAATTACACATATACAAGACACCGCAACAAATAAAAACAAACACTATAACACTATATGATACGGAGTCACTGCTGAGTTCTTCTGCACTGCCATCTTCAGTGGTGGATTCTTTACATTTCAAAGGCAGATTATATTTAGTAGTTTGCCAAATGCACAAACCACTGAATGGAAATTGGAGTTACTTTCTTTTGTGTGGACATGATTTGAAGAATCTTGCTCAAGAGTGTAAGAGTGACAGAGATAGGACAAAACTCACAACTGTTTATATATTTAGCCACTAAGTTGAAATGCTGTATGCCTTAATTTTAGCACCCTGATTTGAAACTGTATATGTTAATTGCTTAATTGCATACCATACATAAAAACATGGTAAATCATAATCATCATCAGTTTAACTTATACAATGGAGAAAATAATTATTTAATAATTGTTTGCCCCCTTACAAATATATGAAAAGTCTATAATTTTAAGGGTAGGTTTATTTTAACAGTGAGAGATAGCATATCTAAAAGAAAATCCAGAGAATTACATTGTATAAATTATATATATTTTTTTGCATTTAGCAGATAGAAATAAGCATTTGAACCCTCAAGCAATCAAGACTTAATGTTTGTTGGCAAGCATAGCAGTCAGACATTTTTTGTAGCTGATGATGAGGTTTGCACATGTCAGGAGGAATTTTGGTCCACTCTTCTTTGCAGATCATCTCTAAATCATTACGATTTTGAGGCTGTCGCTTGGAAACTTTGACCTTCAGCTCTCCCCAAAAGTTGTCTATGGGATTAAGGTCTGCAGGCTGGCTAGGCTGCTCCATGACTTTAATGTGCTTCTTTTTGAGCCACTCCTTTGTTGCCTTGGCTGTATGTTTTGGGTCATTGTCTTGCTGAAAGACCCAACCACGACCCATTTTTAATGTCCTGGTGGAGGGAAGGAGGTTGTCACTCAGAATTTTACGGTACATGGCTTCATCCATTCTCCCATTGATACGGTGAAGTAGTCCTGTGCCCTTAGCAGGGAAACATCCTCAAAACCTTATGTTTTTACCTCCATGCTTGACAGTGGGGATGGTGTTCTTTAGGTCATAGCCAGTATTTCTCTTCCTCCAAACACGGCGAGTTGAGTTAATGCCAAAGAGCTCAATTATTGTCTCATCTGACCACAGCACCTTCTCCCAATCATTCTCAGAATTATCCAGGTGTTCACTGGAAACTTTAAACGGGCCTGCACATGTGCCTTTTTGAGCAGGGGGACCTGCAGGATTTTAATCAATTACTATAATGTGTAATGTGTTACCAATGGTTTTCCTGGTGACTGTGGTTCCAGTTGCCTTAAGACCATTAACAAATTTCCCTCCGTGTAGTTTTAGACTGATTTCTCACCTTCCTCGTGATCAAGGATACTCCAAGAGGTGAGATTTTGCCTGAAGCCCCAGATTGTGACAATCATTTTGTATTTCTTCCATTTTCTTACAATGTAGATGTTAGAGGGTTCAGACTATTGCCTTTTTAGAATGTTCATAATCTTTCAGAAGTGTTGTAGTGTATGGGCAGCTAATGCTGAGATCTGAATGAGCGCAGGCATTCAATGTCACAAAGTGTTGGGGGGGTGTGGTTGAGTTCCACAGCTGCAGTGTAAGTTAAAAGCATATTAGTACGAAGTAAGAGAGTAAAGGGATCAGATCGTCTGGTGTGTGACAGCATTTTGAGCTCATTGTACTTTGGACAATAGGGATGATAATCCCCAAACAAAGTAATTACAGCAATTTAAACACAAATTCAAGCATTTGTCACATTCAGTGATGTTTGGAGACAACGTTGGAAATTAATAAAGTGACTAAGTACAGAACACGCTGAGTGCGACTGGAATTTAAGATTACTCCTAAGCCTCACATTGTAGAAGATGCATCTGGGTGTCATCAGCATAGAAACCATAGCTAAGATGATGCCAGTGAATTGTGTGCACGGAAGAATATAAATTATTAAAAAGTAAGGTTACAAAGAACAGATTCCTGAGGAACAGCCCATGCAATAGGAACAGTTGGAGAATTGCAGTTCTGGATGAAAAAGAATTGTCTTCTATCAGAAACAATGGGCATGACCCAACATAAAGCTGAACCAGTAATGCTTATACCAGTACGATGAAAAAGTAATATATTATGCAAGATATGTCCAAAGCAGAACTAAGGTCAAGAAGTAAGAATTTTCTAAAGCTTAGTGAGTGAATAATGTGAAGATGGTCATTAACCACACAAAGAAAAGTGGTCTCTGTGCTGTAAAATTATGTCTGGAAACAGTAAAGCGCTACATTCCAGCATAAGAACATGTGACACATGGACGTGGCAGTATCAGGGTTTAAGCCTGTTTTGCTACATCTGGGCCAGCAATTATATTTTGAATTACATCAGGAAATTCTAAAGGAAAATGCCAGGATATCTGTCTGTGAAATAAATATAATGATAATATGGTTCACTGAGCAAGACAATGGCCCAAAGCACACAAGTTGCTCTGTATTCCAGAGATGCAGAACTGGGAATTATTATATTATATTGTATTATATGTTAAAATTTATTTTCTTCTCATTCCAGCTTTACACAAGTTTTAGTGTTCACTACACTATGTAGTTTTACAATTACAGACTGTAGTCTGTATCTGTTTCACTACATTTTTTGTTAATTCCCTTTACTCTGTGCTCTAATGGTCAGGACCACCACAGAGCTGGTACTATAGTGCTTACAAAAATAGGGGATACTTTTTTTTATTGGATTTCATTTTTGGGAGCAGTATATATGGGTGGTATATCATTATGTGCTGGTGGTGATGTGGTGCAAGCACCAAAGCATGGAATCTTGAAACAAGATTTAAAATTGTAAGTTTCAAACAAGTGTCAAAGTGTTTATTAAAGCAGATTTTAAAATGAGTTTTAAACCAATACAAAGAAAGGAGATGAACCACAACATATTGTAATATCTTGTAACATCCTTTAGCTGTTTGCGATTTCTGAAGACAGTCTGTGCATGTTAGTAAATGTCTGTCTGCATGAAATCTGCTTGGCTGATCAGATATGGAATAACTGTTTTATCCTGTTATATCTATATATCATATCCTTGTTTATAATTTTGGTCTCATTAATAATGAGAAATTATCTTTAAATTATGTATTTCAAAGTTTCAAAATGAACTACAAAGGAAAAAAAAAAACACTTATGCATAATTAATTACCTACATTTCTTTGACTTTGTTAACTCTTGTACTTAATGTATTTCTTGTGAGTCAAATTATACGCTCATTTAGCTACACCCAGAACTGAAATTTCTTAGACACAAAGACTCATTAACAATAACAGTACAATTGCATAAAACGTGAAATAACAGAGGAGAGGGCAAACCCCTTAAATAACGAATGGCCATGGAAATCTAAGACATCTTTGCCCAATTACCTTGTTAATTACAATATATTGTCGACAGCTCTAAAAGAAGATCAGCTCCCTGATTATACAGCACATTTGTCCTCCAATCCAAAGCTTTAATCGGTAATTACTACCTGCAGCTGCACAGACTCTGGCTTCATGGGAAGAACTAGAAGACAGAGACAAGGTGAAAGGTTTTCAACTGTCACTCTAGGATAGAAAAGGTGTGTGTGCTCATGCAGATGCTTGTGTGGTCAGCAGGGTTCCTGCCTAAACAGATTCTTACTCATTACACTCCTGTTCATTAACATTAGAGGCTTTGAATGAAAATGCCATGGCTCCCTCATTTGAATGGGTATAAAAATTTGACTTTGAGGCAAAATCTGCTTCATTTCTTAGTCGGTTCAGAGAGTAATCTGTCAGCTGTGAGCTGTTAAAGCACTTTATAGTATTAAAGAGAGACAACCTGTATGAGTAATAGAGGTCTTCCCTTTAATGGTGAGTCCCCAAATTGTTCCTTAAGGGTTTGAAGACCACACACGATACACTCCATTAAAAGCAATTATGCCATCACCTGTGTGTGTGTGTGTGTATATATATATATATAATTTAAACACAAATATTGGTTGAAACAGGTGCCTTAGCACAATTAACAACATCACTAATTCATTTGCATAGAACAATCAAATGTCATTGCTACAATCATACACTCATCAATACATGATGCAGGGCAGTGGTGGTTCAGCAAATAAGACTCTAAACTATTGACCAGAAGGTTAAGACTAAATTCTATCAAGCTTCCAAACAACAGCTTGGGCTCTTCTTGTACAACTTGAACCAACTGTAAGTTTATCTGAATAAAGCCAACTGTAAAAAGCTGATTTCGGCACTAAACATTTACCTCTCACTATGACAGTTTCATAGGTTTTTTACCTCCCAACAAAGTCAGGTTCATCAGCGTTCTGCTTGCACTTTTAAAGCAATGTTAATAAAGAATGGATTGCCAGCTCTAATGGAGAACATTGCATGCTTGCACACAGCCCTGGCCATAATTACATCAGCAACTTTTGAGATTCAAATGGCAGCAGTGAACCAGGACCTTTTATTATTTACAGATCAGACCATAAACAACCACCACAATTCTTCACCTAAATGCCATAGGCTTCCATATGTGTTTGAGTCCCTAAGACAATGTCTACATACTCTAGTGAGGGCCCTGAAATATAAAGTATTGGCCAATTTTTTAGTGGTTAGGTTCTTTTGTTTATGTTTTTTCCTTGGTATCTTTTTAATAACTTTGAAATACTTTATATCATTAAGAGTAATAAATTATCATGGCTGCACTGACTTTTTAAAAATATATTTTTATTTTGTAACTAAAATGATTCCTTATCCTCTTCCAAACCCCAACCCTGTGCAGCACTTCTAAAGCCCACTTTCCAGTACATATCTCATCTGTCCCACAATTGCTTAATTACATCATCTGCTATTTAAATGTCTTGTTAAAAGTGGCCCAAATACTGCAAAACACTTCCATCAAAATGACAACACGTGCACTTAATTTAACAAACGAGATACAGTACAAAAACAAATGAAAGTTTAGAAAACAAATGCAAGCCGAAAAACAAGATGCAATTATTTTTTTCAGATCCTCTGAGAGTTATTTGCCATGAGGTGCCATGTTGAACTTCCAGTGACTATTCTGAGAGCGTCTGAGAATGATAGAACCAAAATTAATGCACCTGATTACCATTCACAACTGAGACCTTGTAACACTATGATACCAGGGAGGGAAAATTGGGCATAGTTTGGCAATTTTCATTTAGAGGCCTACTCACTTTTGTTGCCAGTGGTTTAGACATTAATAGTTGTGTGCTGATTTGTTATGAGGGCACAGCAAATTTATACTGTTATACAAGCTGTAGACTTATTAGTTTACATTGTATCTTGTCATTTCTACAGTGTTGTCCCATGAAAAGATATAACGAAATAGTTACAAAAATGTAAGGGATGTACTCACTTTTGTGAGATACTGTAGCTATGATTGTTAGGGATGTCGTCTTTATATACTTTCCCATTTAGTGAAGTGTTATAATATGAACATAGGTTGTGGATAATGTTAATGCAAACTGTACAGCCTTTAGTCCAACCAAAGGTTGACAAAAACACCAGATATTTGAGGTTGTTGCATGCTTAAATACAAAACTCATCTGTGTAAGTATATAAGCAGACATAAATGAGATGCTTCATTAAAATTTTTTTAAAGGACTTGCAAAAATCCACGCTTAGTGAGAGATGGCCATGAGCAAACCACAGTTTAATAGTTACTAATTGCTAATAAAGATTAATCCAACAGGCAGTTAATTAATGTAAACAACATGAGTTGTGGGAGTGGAGAAACAGAGCTGATTGGCTTAGCTTTGCTTAACAAAGTTGAATTGAACATGTTATGAATATATGAGAATCTAATTGACCTCTAGAGGTGAAGTCATGGATCTCAAACATAACTAATTCCCATGTCTAATTTCTACTAAGTGAAAAAATGCATTTAACTATGGTCTGGAAAATTAAGAGCCCATGGATTCAAAGACAAATCTGGCATGCATAAACGGTCCATGTATTTTTTTTTTTTCAATCAGTGTCATTTCTTATATATATATATATGTATATGCGCACGCATGCGCACACGCACACGCACACCCTAACACAACGAGGGTATTTAAGTATTAAAAGGACATGCTGAGTATTATAAGCAGAATAAGGAATTGTCATTCTCTGTGTGAGCTTTCAATTGTGGACAGAACCTGGACTGGATATATGATAGCATTAAGCAGCTGTAGAAAGCTTTGAAAGCTCTGTCCAGCCACTATACTTATCCAAAGCATATTTTTACATATGAATGACATTTTGGTTTTGTAATCTTTCTAAAAAAGCAATTATGTGAGAATTGAGTGAGAAAATTATGTGAGGATGAATAAATTGCAAAATACTTTTATTACAGACACAGTCAAATGATAAACTTGCTCTTTCTCAAACGTTACTTTCACAGGCTACATTAGGATATTCAGCTCAGAAGAAACTTTTTCTAAAAATGATGAGTAGATAATGGTTAATATAAAGTGTTAACCTGCTTACCAGTCAAAATGAAGTCACCAAAATTCTTATATAGGTAGTCCCCAATTTATGATGTTTATATGTTCAAGTGAATCCATCATAAAATGTATCGCAATTGAGGAATTCAATATATACTGTATAGATCAGCACAGCCTATATTAAACATGTGTGAAACTTGACCATGACCACTGCTTTTCCTTGCTAAATTTCTCAGCGCTCATCACTTCTGCCATGTCACTCCCTACTGTGCTGGAGCATAATGAGCGCCTAGTGTTTTAAACACTAACATTAAACTACTATTCAGCAAAGTATTTAACATATAAGGATTGTTTTATTATAATTAGTATTACTTTATTATTTTTATTTAATATTTCATGCAATTTAGTGAATAATGTATTAACTAACTATTTAAGTCATTCATTGTTGTGATCACAGCTTTTTCCCACTACATTTCCCAATGCTCATCACCTCTACCACATTACTCCTAACATTACTCAAAGCTGACAACCTCATCCGAATGCAGGAGAGTACGGTGTGTACTGCATACACTATATGTCTCTTGCCCAGGAAAGTGCTAAAATTCAAAAGTTAGGGTACCGCATGAATTCCCATCATAAAGACGGAAAAATATTAGTATAATGGGAGTAAAATATAGTGAAACTGCTTTTGTGGTATATGATGTTACAAAGTCGTCCTTGCAAACATAGCAGTGCTCATCATGCCTAAGCATAGCATGTCACGGGAGGAATAGAGAGGCAGGGGCAGGAGAGGGAGGCTGATCTGAGACGCTCCACTACCACCACCTGACAGCTGAGTGGGGAGATGAGGAGACACTACATGGCACCTTTCCAAGTCTATTTGTTACCTGCTCCATGATGTGTGTTAGTACGACCAGGCTAGAGCACCTCGCACTCCATACAAAAGAGGACTGCTTACAGAGGTTATTTCAGACAGACCAAGAGCACTGCAAGTAGATAAATAGACAGATTTGAGGATAGCTCAAGGGCTAAAAAGAAGACGGGCTGAAAGAGGAAGGAATAAAAGCAGGGAGGTTATTTGTTGGTCAGCATTGTCGGTGTGTAATAGAAGGAGTCCTTCCTGTCCTCCTTCCAATCAGATAACAGCCAGTGAATCTAGAATGACTTGATGCTTTCCCACCTGCCACTTCACATGCCTTCCTGTGGAGACTGAGCTCAGCTTATCAGAGCATAGAAGCTGTAGAGGACAGTGGCTGATGAGAGAGCTAAGTGGCTAAGTTCTTTAGGGAGACTGTTTGAGGCAGGTGTCTTGATTAATTACCTTGGAAAAAGATCTACCCTCATCTGGTGGATCATGTTCTGGCTTCAAACACAGCACTTTATAACATAATTTGTAAAAACTTAAATGAAATTTAAAATAAGCTTACAGTAATGTCATCATAAACATAATATTTTGAGAAGTCTGATCATCAGTTGTTAATGAAAATGGTGGGCCGGTATTAGGTTGACAAGTCTAATGGCTTGTTTCTGCATGAGCTCCAGGACAATGACTGTAACCTCTTCTAATTTTTATTACACAGCATACTCATTTTTGTTTTCACCCTAAGAGTCAAACTGCAGTAATAATTAGCACACAAATGACACTTATGCATTTACTTTTTACAACACTGTAGAGTATTTATAAATATACATTATGTAAGTCTCATGGTTATTACTCTGCAAAAAAGCTGTTTAGTCGCATAACAGGGAAGCTTGTCACACATTCTTATTAATGCCTGCCTAAAGACAACACTCATTGTAGTGTGTGCTAATTAAGACAGCTTTTGTTAATAGGAATTGTTATAGCTGCCTGGGATGGCATGGCTAACCGTGATACTCAGAGAGGCCAACTACAGTTGAGTTTAATGAGCTATACATAGGGGCTAATTTGAGCATTTGTGTTGCTTCAGTAAAGTTTGACACTGTTACAGGGTGTAGAAAGGCAGGGAAAGCCACAATCTCGCACGCACTCACTCACGCACTCACGCACTCACTCACTCACTCACTCACTCACTCACTCACTCACTCACTCACTCACTCACTCACTCACTCACTCACCACCCCTTTAAACAGATTGCATTTACAGTCCCAGAAAGAGGCAACATAAAATAACAGAAATGAAAATATGCTTGTTGGCCATGACTAGAATTAACTGATTAATTCATCAATGTTTGTAAAATATTCCAGTGGCTAAAAGCTGAATGTGCTTGCCATTGTCATGTTGCATTGTTAACATGTTTTGTATCAATGGTTCTATATCTAGCCTGACACTGGAAATAAGCTAGAGACTAAAATGTCACCATTCAGAGCAAAATACAAAACAAGCAGCAAACAACAAGAACGCATATATTATAAGTACTGACCTAGACATCTAAAATCTTGTAATCTAATCTGTGCTCAGTTTATGTATGTATGGTAAAAGTTACCTTGAAACATATATAAAACTTTAAAAAATTGCTTTTCAGATATAAAACAAATATCAAATAAATAAAAAAACCCTTTGATGTTGGGTTACATTTATTGACTTGACATTTATTCACTTGAAACTTAAAGGGTTACTGTACTGTCACTTTTTCTGTAACCCAAATGCAGATTAAAATTTAATACGTAGCAGTATGTAGTATATGTGGGTAATGCAGAACTCTGCCTGTCTGACTGTTTAACTTAAATTGCTCAAAAATTACCTAAATTATATATATGCTGCTCATGTCATACTATATACTGCCATGTCATACTATATACTGCTAACAAAAATTAGGTGAAGTCATAAAATGAGTTTAAATTATTCATTTTCATTCCAACCATGTACGGCATCTCATTTCACCTGATTAATCAATTATCATGGTCTTCACATGAATGATGAGCTACTCTATGGCCTTTTGTAAACAAGATTGGACACCCTCAGTTAACAAAGACAATTAGAACTTTTGACAAGTGGAGACTTGAAATAGTTCCTTCCAGTCCTAAAATATATGGTATGTGGTCCTATAAATGTAGTATACACTGATTGACACCTTAATTAGGAGAGGTATGTTCTAATAAAAATGGTAATGAAAAAAAAGAAAGTATTTCAACACACGCATATCAAACAAGAATAGAAAGAAAGTCAACTGCAAAATATGCAGCCCAGAAAACAGTTTGTAAGGAAAAACATGGGAACCTTGTATCTGATGAGTTAGAGGAGAAAGGAAATCTTTTTGGCCTGCCATGCCTGACCGTGCTCCTTGCAAAGCCCTTCTCCCCCCCTGTGCTCTGGCTCATGTGCTGCATGGAAATGAAGCAGCACTTCACTGCTCCACTTGTCTCCATAATACACTCTCTGTAGTGGTGACAACCCACTAATGAGTACACTTCCAGCCATTAGGGTGCTTACTACAGCTAGTGAGCTGCTAAGCTGCAGGGGTTGTAACGCATCATGTCCGCTAGGTTTTTAAGTCTCTGTACAGTCATCCTGAAAAATGCCTCATTTTAGCCATATAATGGAACCGTTTTGAGGATGAAT